>PVJC01007807.1:0-50333 GCA_004026665.1 Murina feae
GAATCTATATGTGTGGGGAGTGTGTGTCATGTCAAATGAGGGTGTGTTTGTGTGGCTGTGTGTGTTGTGTTTTGAATGTAGTATGCAGTTTAAAAAATATTTTTATTGGGGGGTAGGGGAGGCGGGGGGAAGGGCAGGGGGAAAAAGAGGTATATGTACTAATCTTTGTAAAGCTTTATGTAATAATAATTTTTAAAAAATTAAAAATAAAATAAAATAAAATAAAACAACCATCCTCTTGAAAAAAATTTTTAATTTAAAAATAAACTACTCCACAAACATCGAAATATTAAAAAAATATTTTTATTGATTTCAGAGAAGAGAGAGGGATAGAGAGATAGAAACATTAATGATGAGAGAGAATCATTGATTGGCTGCCTCCTGCACACCCCCTACTGGGGAGCAAGCCCACAACCCAGGCATGTGCCCTTGGCTGGAATCAAACCTGGGACCCTTCAGTCTGCAGGCTGATGCTCTATCCACTGAGCCAAACTGACTAGGGCTGTTGTGTGCAGTTTATATATGACTATTGCTTGTGTGGCTGTGTATGTGTTCAAATTCTGGATGAGGAGAACTGTATGTGTTCCAAGCCAAGTATGTCCCATTGAGTAAGAATTGAGTAATAGCCCTGACCAGTTTGGATCAGTGGATAGAGCGTCAGCCTGCGGACTCAGGGGTCCCAGGTTCGATTCCAGTTGGGGGCATGTGCCTTGGTTGCGGGCGCATCCCCAGTGGAGGGTGTTCAGGAGGCAGCTGATCGATGTTTATAACTCTCTATCCTTCTCCCTTCCTCTCTGTAAAAAATCAATAAAATATATATTTTTAAAAATAATCGAGCCCTAACTGGTTTGGCTCAGTGGATGGAGCATCGGCCTGCGGACTCAAGGGTCCCGGGTTTGATTCTGGCCAAGGGCATGTACCTTGGTTGCGGGCACATCCCCAGTAGGGAGTGTGCAGAAGGCAGCTGATAGATGTTTCTCTCTCATCGATGTTTCTAACTCCCTATCCCTCTCCCTCCTTCTCTGTAAAAAAATCAATAAAATATGTTTAAAAAATAATCGAGTAATAAATGTAGGGAAGGGGAGTATAGAATTAGGTTAGAATGGGTGTACTGTGAAAATGTTAGCTCAGTGAGTGGATAAAATCAGTGGGTAAAGATTGTTGTGTTTTTTTTTTTAATTTCAGGTTTTTTTTTTAATCCTCACCCAGGGATGTTTTTCCGTTGATTTTTAGAGAGAGTGGAGCAGAGAGGGTAAGACAGAAAAATATGTGAGAAAACACATTGAGTGGTTGCCTCCTGCACAAGCCCCAACCAGGGGCTGGGCCAGGGAGGAGCCTGCAACCAAGGTACATGCCCTTGACCGGAATCGAACCCGGGACCCTTCAGTCTGCAGGTGACGCTCTATCCACTGAGCCAAGCCAGCTAGGGCTAGTGGTTGTGTGTGTGTGTGTGTTTTTAAGTTTTTAAAACTATATATTTTTATTGATTTCAGAGAGGAAGGGACAGATAGAGAAAGATAGAGAGATCAGTGATGAGAGAGAATCATTGATCAGCTGCCTCCTGCATGCCTCATACTGGGGATTGAACCGATAACCTGGGCATGGGCCTTGACCAGGAATTGAACCGTGACCTCCTGGTTCATAGGTTGATGCTCAACCACCGAGCAATGCCAGCCAGGCAAAAGGTTGTTGTTGTTTTTTTAATTATGTTTTTATTGATTTTAGCGAGAGTAAGGAAGAGGGGGAGAGAAACATCAATGATCAGAGAATAATCGATCAGCTGCTTCCTGAATGCCCCCTACTGGGGATCGAACCTAAAACCCTTGCATGTGCCCTGACCAGGAATCAAACCATGACCTCCTGGTTCATAGGTCAAGGCCCAACCACTGAGCAACACCAGCCGCGCAATGGGTAAAGGTTGTTGATCATAAATGTTGAATATGAATGAATAAGAGGATGTTGTCCTGTGTAGAAAGGGTGTGTCTGCATCTGAAATATGTATGTGTGTCCCAGTTTGTGTAAATGTGTGTCCCTTGAAAACATTTCTTCAATTCATTCAACAAACATATATTGAGCACCTACTCTCCCTCAGATTCTGGGCATGTAATAGTGACCAAGACATGAAAGTTTCAATCCTCATAGACCTGACATTTAGGAGAGTCTGATAAGAAAAGCACCTTTGCCCTAGCCAGTTTTGCTCATTGGATAGAGCGTCGTCCTGTGGACCAAAGGGTCCTGGGTTAGATTCCTGTCTAGGGTATATATCTTGGTTGTAGGCTCCTCCCAGCCCAGCCCTGGTCAGGGCTCATGCATGAGGCAATCAATTGATGTGTTTCTCTCACATTCATGTTTCTGTCTTTCTCTCTTCCATTCTTCCTAAAACTCAATGGAAAAATATCCTCAGGTGAGAATTAACGAGAGAGAGAGAGAAAGAGAGAGAGAAGAAAATCAGACCTGCAGCTGGTATATATGTGTGAATATGTGTGTGTCCATGTGTTGTTTTGGGATGATAATGTGTCTGCATGTTCGATGAGAGTTTGTGTGTAGCTGAACTTCCTTTGGTTTTGGAAACTGTGTGCATGCTTGTGTTTGTATGTGTTGTTTGTGTGTGTTTGCACGTGCTGAATGTGTGTCTTTGCATTTTCTAAGTATGTGCAGAGTGTGAGTTTATGTGTATATATGTGTGTGTCTTTTTGCTGAGTATGTGTGTGTGTTTGCAAAGTGTGTGTATATCCGTGGAATATTCGCAGAGTGTGAATTTATAAGGATGTGAGGCTGAGCATGTGTAGGTATGTTCATGTTTGTGTGTTTGCAGAATGTATGTATACGTGTGTATGTGCCTGTGCTTGTAGAGTGTGCATATATGTGTTTTTGTGAGTGATTACCAGAAGTCTCCATTTCTTCTCAAGCTAGTGCAGAGTTTTTGTCTATGTTATTGACTGTTGTACTTCTAGATCCCAAAACTTAATTTGCACACACTAGGTGCTCAATACAAATTGAGTAAATGAACTAATTAGGTTCATTTGGGCCCTTGTCTTTGGGCCCTTCTGTGGGCACCCATTGGTATCCTGGAGGTGTCAGCACCAAGGCTTGATGAACATAACTTTCCCTGGCCCAGTTTGGTGCAGTCCAGGGTGCTTGTAGGTCTGTGCCTCCCGCCAGCCATTCCTCTCTCTTGAGCTCAGCTCCCAACCCTACGCGCAGATTTCAGTACCGTGGACAGGAACTGCCGACAAATCAGCACCACGGAGAGCACCACACAACAACACAAAAATGCCGACCAACAGAAATGAAACATTACTTAGGCAAAGGTGTAGGCATGAGGAGACTGGTGCCCAAGGAACACACAGACATAGCCTTCTCCATCGCCTTATTTGACAAGCCCGTGTCGCTCCTGTCTAGTGACCACGACCTCCAGAGTGCCCAGGCCGGTTATGGGCCGGGACTCTTGGGAAGACCCCGGTTCCCAATTCCTAGATTTGGCGTGGGAAGCTCTCTGATGCTTTCCACTCTGGGAAGCATGGTCAGTATGGCTTCAACTATGGGAACACTGCGGAGGGAGAGGGAGGTTGAAAATCGCTCCAGCTGCCCACCTTCCCAAAAACCAGCTAATCGTTCCTATAAGTATGGCCTGGCTTGGCCTGGCCTGGCTCTTTAGTTCTGACAGGGAAGGAGGGGGTCACTAGCGAGGCTGAAAAACCTCTATTTGGCAAAGGACGCGGTATATGGATGTAAATGTTTTTCTGAAGGGGCATCTCCAGTGAAGACGGGTCTTCTGGGTGAAGATGTCACTTAAAAATCTCTCTCCTTGGGATATGGGGAGTCCCATGGGGGGGGGCAGTTTCCCAAATAGAATATGACATTTAGGGGGTCGCTTGTCGGGGTTATCCTCACCAGGTGCCCCACATGAAATGCCTGTCTCCCGTGGAAACTTTGTAGAAATGTTTCTTCCTGGGGGAGGGGAGCTTGTGAGAGGAGGGCTCACCTCTCAATGACCACCTGTCTCAGGAATGATTTTCTGGGTGCGGGGGACTATGTCCCCATGGGAATGTGTCCCTGAGAGGGTCATGGGGCACTCCCATAGGAAACGTACCTGTGAGGATATCGTTCTAGGTATTTCTTGGGTTGGGGTCTACCCATGAGCATCTCTCTCCCCTGGAGTACCTCCTCGTAGGGGTCTCTCGGTTGCTTGGCTGTCTCTCCGGTTATCTGGAGGCTCCTCCCTCTGCCTCCCCCACCCCCCAGCGCAGGGGACCTTGGCCGAGGCCGGGCTCCAGCGCCCAGACGCAGTGACGGTGCCAGACCCGCCCCACTTCGCTCCGCCCCCGTGCCCCCCCCCACCCCCCAGCCGCCGACGCCGCGGTCCCCGCGGCTTCTCCCTCCCTCCTCCCGCCGCTGCCACCACCGTCGCCTCCCTCCTCCCTCCCCCGGGCTGCAGCCGCCTCTGCCGCCATGGACGACTCGGGCCTGATCCGCCGCCGGAGGCTGCAGGTAGGTGGTTGCCCCCGGCTGGGCGGAGAGGAAGGGGTCGGCGGCCTGGGGCGGGGCCGGGCTGGGGGCCGCAGAACTTGCGCCAGGGTTCGCCTCGGCGCCCCCTCACCTGGCCTCGGGTTGCTACCCGCACGGAACGCGGTGGCCGAGCGTCCTGCCGCGCTGGGAGCCCCGCCCCTCCGGCGCCGCCCGGGGATCCGAGGAGCTGAAGGAGGGGGTGCAGCTCCACTTTGAGGGTAGCCTGAGGGGCGCCTGGCTCGCTGGAGGGGCAGGGGCCCGGGGCCGGGGTCATCGCCCTGGAACTCCGCCAGGCTGAGGGCGAGGGGGTCTAGAGCAAAGTTATTGCCCCAGGGCGCCAGCCCCTCGGGGCCGCCTGCACTAGCGCAGCCGTAAACATGTTTGTGCGGCAGCCTCGCCCCTGGCCACCGCAGGAGCCTTTTGGAGGTGCGGGGACCCTCCCGAGACGCCCATGCACCTGCCCAGCCGCCAGGGTTCTTCCTACTGACCTAATTGGACAGGCACCGAGACAGTCTCTCTCTTTATTGCACTCCCCTCCGCGACACCTCCCCCATCCTCAAGTCCAGCGCAGCTTGTGGGTGGGCGGGAGCGATTTTTAGCTCCTTGCAGCCTCAGAAGATGCTGGTCTCCAGGCTGCGCAGGCGCGGGAGGTGTGGGTCCACTGCTCGGAGTTGGACACTGAGGATTGCTGTGGAGTGTAGGAGGGCGGGGACAAATCAGGAACTCCCACTTCCAAGTCGGGCGGGGACTGTGAGGCTGAGAAGGGTCTTCTGTCTTTGGTGTGTACTTCTAAGGGTTAATATAGGGGTTTGGTGTTGCTCTCAAACACACCTCAAAGGGGATAATGATCAACGCTTCACCCCAAGGCCTGCCTGGGGTCTGGTCCTTAGGAGCCTTTCTGGAGCTCAGTCCTGTGCTAGATAATCCTGAGGGGTTTAGCTAAGCCTCACGGGGTCCCAGACCCAGGCTACATCTCTTGCCTGGAGCTTGGGGAAAGAAGGGGGGGGGGCGTTCAAACCCTCGTTCAGGGCCTTGTCCTTTCCCGCACTTCTCTAACCCACCATCCCTGAGGTGGGAGGCCAAGGTGAGCTGATCAGTCATTGCAGCAGGAGAAGTTGGGGGTCAGACAGCAGGAAGGACTTTCCAGGTGTCTGGATGATGGTGCAAAGCTATTTTGCTTTCACACGGAGCTCAGATGGCCTCATCTGGGAGCCTTGGGCTCCTTAAGTCTTCCCTCTCCGTTCCAGGGCTGACTTAGGAGAAAGGGTTCTGAGAAAAGGGAGGGAGCTGCGGCAAAGCCAGAGCAAGTGCTGAGGGAGCCAGGCTGGGTACGCGCTGTCGGATCTCCAGGAAAAGGGAGGGAAGGGGCGGCGCCTGCACGAGGTGTGCCTCCGCCCTCCAGGCCGGCGCCGATTCCCATTGGCTCAGCGCCACGCGGGATTTCTGTCTCCTGCAAGACCACACCTCCAGCCCAGGATCCTCCCACTCACCCTCCAGTCAGCCCGGAGGCATCCACTAGTTTTTGCAACGGGCGCGAGAGGTTCGTAGCCTGGATACTCCCTCACGCTGGTGCAACCCCGTAAGAACGGTCCCACAACCTCTGAAGCGCCCGAGGGTTCCCCGTGAGCAGTGGGGATCGTTTGGACAGCATCCGGGTCCCAATGCCCGGTTTGCAGCGCCGTCCATTAATTTAGGGACAAGTAGCATCTGCTTGGCAGAGCCATTCTGCAGCTGGGGATGGATGTGACGTCTGTTACACTGACGCCAAGGATCCAAATCCTACACGGCGGCTCCGGTTTGCCCCTTTGTTCGACCTTAGAATGTTTCGGAACGCTAGCGAATGGAGCTGGGTTTGAGGACTTCTCCAGGAGGGGGCTTAAAGGTTCCTCAGGAGCTCACCTTCAAAAGCCAAGTGTACCCAAGTCTGGAGTCCGAGGCTTCCGTGGCCAGAAAATCCAGGTCTTGATTTCACTTGGGCCATTGCAGTCGCGCAGCCGGCCAGGCTGATCCAACATGCGGCTCATTCAAGCTGATCCTGTGAAGAAAGGGGGAAAACCCGGTATGGATTTAAAGTCACCCAGTGGCTCTGTGGGGGCAGGACTGCTGCTGTAGACATTGTGCCCTTTGACCCCAACCATACCTGTGTCCTCTGTACGTGGGAGTGGGAAGTCCCTCTGGCCCATCTTCTGTCACGCAGGGTGTCCATCCACAATAGTGCCTGTTCCCGTGACCTAATATTGAGCATTAACTATGCGCTAGGTATCATGCTGAGGTGTTAGGCACCTGCCTCATCTCACAGAATTCTCTTGGAGGCACAACTCTTAGAAGGTCATTTGCCAAGAGGCAAAGCTTGGATTTGGACCCAGGGCTTTCTGCTTTCAGGAATCCCAAAGATGATTAATTTCCTCCTGGTTGGAATCCCCCATAAAGGAATTTTTGAAAACATCACCCAAATTTTGCAGCCCTACCCAATCCCCTTTCTTCACATCAGCCTGTGGACTCAACTTGCTGGAAGGTGGCACCCATCTCCCCATTGCTCTCGGAAGAGCTCAGACCTATGCAATCTCTGACCCCTGTAATGACTTCCCGTGCGCTTAGCAAATAATATGACCACTCTGATGTGTACGCATAAAATTAATGGCTACTAGTTATTATCACCGCCCTTGTCAAAAAAGACCACCTAGCCATCATCTAATCCCCAGTTCAAATCTCAGTTTTGAGCCACTCGGACTATCCCCATCCCCAACCCTGTGGCTCTGGCTGCGAGTGGGGTAAAACACTTGGAATGTGGAGGATTCATTCATTCATTCATTCATTCATTCATTCAACCTTTCATGTGTGAGCATGCCAAGTTCATTCCTGCCTCCATGCCTTTGCAGTTTCCTCACCTTGAATGCTTTCTCCACAGATGCTCTCATCTTAAAAGTTAGCTCTCCAGAGTAGCGCTCTCAGAGCTTCATGACCCCTCCTAGTCATTTCTCATCATATCTCCTCGCTTAAATTTTTTTAAATTAATGACACTCATTACTGTCTAAAACGATGTCATTCACTTCTATATTAATCTTTTTTTTTTTTTGTCTGCTTCCCTCTTCTAAATGCTGGTCCCAAAAGGGCAAGAATTGTTTCATTCAGTGCTGTGTCCCTAGTGCCTAGCACAGTGCGTGGCACACACACACAGTAGGAGGTCAAGAAATATTTTTTAAATAAAGACTCCTATTTCATTTGCACATACATTGAGATGCCAACTCAGGAGCCCTCTGTGGGGCCCTGTGCTGGTCTCTGACGGCCCCTCCCTGGAGTCCTCAGCGCATAGCCAAGGGTGTCAGTGATGATGCTGATGAGGGGCTGGTACCATCCAACTTCTGCGCCTCCAGGGGGCTGAGAAGACTTGCCGGCTGTGGCTGCTGGCCCAGGCTGACCTCTATCTTTTCGCTCCTTTGCCTTCCAGAAGGATTTGCCCCTGCCCAGGAAAAGCAGCAGGTGAGCCTTGGGGAGAGATGCGTTAGGCTGGACGCCCCTTCCCCAGCCAGGTTTGGGGTGCAAGGCGGGCGCGGGCGGGGCCTGGCGCATTGGTGTCCAGCAGCGCCCCCTCCTGGCAGGCGGCAGCCACACGGCCCTTCCCGCCCCTCCCCTCCCCATCCCCGCCCTCCTCTGCCCGCTGCGGCTTCAGCCTCCGCCCCGCGCACTCGCTCCCGGCGCCGCCGCTCTTGCCGCACCTGCCACCATGTCGCCACCGCCGGGTCATGTCTGACTCTCTCTGGACCGCGCTTTCTAATTTCTCGATGCCCTCCTTCCCTGGTGGCAGTATGTTCCGCCGCACCAAGAGGTAGACCCCCGATCCCTCCCCCAAACCCTGACCCGGCCCTCCCCCCCAAGCCGCCCCTCCAGACGCTACTGCAGGGCGGGGCCCGGGACCCTGCACCCGGTCCAGCTGCGCCAGAGGTGCCCGCGCTGCGCCTTCCTGCCAGGGATGGGGCTGAATGGGGAGCATGGTGGCGTGAGGCTCGGGGTACTCTGGAAAGGATCGCGGCGGGTGGGGGGTGCTGCTCCGGGTCGGGGGATGCAGTGCCTTTGTCTGCTGGCGCTGTGGGCTCTGGCAGCTCAGAGGGGGTAAGGGAAGAAGGGGAGGGTGGGGGCTTAGCACCTTCAGAACAATGCCGAAGCCTGGCCTCTCCCCCACCCCCACCCCCCATGCCGCGTGCTCAGGCCTGGCTCATATGCTCAGTCACTGCGGCTGCGGCTGCGGGGTGGGGCGGGGGGAGTGAGGGGAGTTTGCGGGCTGGGGGCTCCCTCCTCGGAAGCTTGAATCCTGAAGGGCAGAAAGAAGGGGGGGGTATTTTTATCACAGCAGAAACAGCACCCCACAACACAGCCTCATACAGAAAATAGTGACACACAGCATCATGTAGGACATGAAGTCACACACACAGAGACACACAACAGCCCTAGTGGCCCAGATACATCCGGGAAGCCACGCATACCCAGCCAGACAGTGGCCATAGGTCAGAGACCTGCACAGACACACAGGGTCACCCCCAATGTCACACAATAACAAATAAACCCACAGGTACACTATTTTGTACACCAAATAAGATGTTACCTGTAACACACATGATTTTGCTACCAGAGATGCGCATAGTCACACGTGGCAATGACATCCATGCATCCAGTGTTCCAACACATGATATCATCTAAGCATGTCACATGCTATGTCACACGGATGCCAGAATAAATAAACACAGGTTCTCTTGCAGAGCCCGAGATACACAATATCACACACGATCACGTGCAAGGCTCATAGAGGGACGGTCACACACAATCACATGCTCAGACATGCCCAGCGTCACAGGGTGTTAAACCTACACACAGTAAATGGCACTCGGGGCCACTCATGGTGAATGTCACATGCAGGCACAAGGACAGCATCTCATACAGACTGTGCTGCATAAAGACATAGACACACCTGGAGCAGAAATCATACATCACGCAGAGGTTACAGCACACACTGGCATTCCCACCATGCACCAGTGACATCACACATTGGGTCCTATAGACACACAAAAGTACAGGTTGTGTCACACATGATGTCACACTAGGATGCGCCCAGTGCTGAGCTCGCACACCGGGTGCCTGCCACTCATGGAAACAGCGTATGTCTCACACAGACCTAGATATACAGACAGCCCGTGTCTCCAACAGTGTCACACAGGCCACACGCCTGTCACTCCATGACGGACACTACACCCCACATGGTCACACACGGTTCTCACTGGATGTCTCTCACATACACGGCACATCTGCATCCCCTCCATTCAATCGTGTATCCCCCTGGACTGTCTCCTCCTCTAAGTAGCTTTCTGGGGGCGCATCCCGCAATAGGAGGGCGGCTGGTTGGGCTCATCAACTCCCCGCCTGGGCTGCGGCCTAGCACCTTTCCTCCCCTTCCCTGCAGCTGCCGTACCAGTAACCGGAAAAGCCTCATCCTGACCAGCACTTCGCCCACGCTGCCGCGACCCCACTCCCCACTGCCTGGACACTTGGGTGAGACAGGTGGTGGGCGTGGGCTAGGCGAGACGGGGCGTGGCCACAGGAGATGGGCGTGGCCACAGGAGAGGGGCGTGGCCACAGGAGAGGGGTGAGCGGGGTCTGGGCCGAGGACAGCGTGGTCAGTCCGCAATAGGGCGGCGGTCGGTTTACGGAGCTAGATTGCTGAGGGGATGGGGCCGAATGAAGGGTCCATGCCGGAGGGGCGTGGCTATGGCCGAGGAAGGCGGCGTCGACCTGAAGGGGCTGGGCTAGCTCCGCGCCCACAACGTCCTCGGAAGGAAGGCGGGGCCACCGCGAAGGGGGCGCGGCCCACTCACTCGAGGTCTCAAGAGGGACTAGCCGCTGCTGGCCCCCGCCTTGGGGATCGGGAAGTCTGATGGGGTGGCCACCCAGCCCAGCCTGAAGACGCCCCTCTCTCCGACACAGGTAGCAGCCCCCTGGACAGCCCCCGCAACTTCTCCCCCAACACCCCCGCCCACTTCTCGTTCGCCTCTTCCCGAAGGTGAGTCCCTGTCGGCTGGACCCCAGAACCCTGTCCCAGGACTCTCCCCACCCGCCGTCTGGGCCGCCATCTGTTCCCTTCCTGACTGGACCTGAGTCAAGACCCGAGGGACCCGCTGAGTGCCCCGAGGTCCCAGCGGGAACCAGCGCCCAGACCTGCGGGCGGGGCCCATCGGAGGGTGCGGCCGACCGCCGGGGCGAAATCCGGGGCGGGAGCGGGGTTTCCTTTGCTGAGCGGCGGAAGCCCGGGGTCGGCTTCGCGCCCCGCGCTCCTGGCCAGGTGTTTCCATAGCAACAGGACGGGGACAGCAGATGAAGTGCGCAAGCGCAGACTGCGCGGTCCCTTCTAGGAACTCTTGCTCCCCATTGGGGGGGAGGGCGCTTAGGGCTATTTCTTGAGAGCCCAACAGGAGGCCTCTCAGGTTTCCCTCTAGGGAGGGGGTGTCTGCGTGTTTCAGGCCTGTCTCTAAGTGCATTTTCTGGGGCCTCTGGCAAAATTGGCGGAGGCAGAGATTCCTTGAACATTTGGGAGAGAAACTTCTGGGAGTCACCAGTGTGTTAGGGGGTCTCTTTTTCTTTGAACTTGGCTCATTCTAAAAGCGTTGTCCTAACACATGCTGTGTTCTGGGAGGTGAGCATAAGCGGAATGACACCCCCTCTGCCCTCAGAGTTGAGTTGGGGTGGCAGGCCAGAGAACCTGAATTACAGCAAAGGCTGGCGACGACTGTGGTGTGGGAGTCACAGGAGGCTGTGAGGACAGAGGATAATTCCCTGGGGAGGGCGGAGGAAGGCTTCTCCTGTCCGTGGACTTCATCTGAGAGGAATGAAAACCAGAAAACGGCTCCAAGATTGGGCCTCATGTGGTCACCTGCTCGGAGGGTGGGCTGAGGGAGGGCGATGCCTGGAAGGCGGGAGGAGGGAGGAGTCCAGTGTGTGGGAGTGTGTGTCCTTGTGACTGTGCCCTCCATGTATGCCACTGTGTAGGAGTGTACGTTAGTGAGGTTGTGAACATGTGAAGCAGCCTGTGCCTACACATGTGTCCATGGAGAATACGTATCAGCATGTGAGTGTAAAAGTGTGTGAGTGTGAATGTGTGTGTCTACCTGTAGGGTTGTCAATGCTTGTGAATATGCGAGGGAATACGCACCTCCGGTGTGTCTCCATGTGAGTGTGTAATCTATGTGGGCGTGTGAATGAGAGTGGCTGTCTGAGCGTTTGAATGTGTGACAGTGCGTGAGGGTATCCTGAATGTATGTGTGAATGTGAAAGAGTAGAGAGCGTGTGTGAGGGGGTGTGTAGCTGTGTGTGTATTAGAGTGCAGGTATTGGGGGTTTTGTAAGTGTCTGTGTGTATACGTGGTTGGATGCCCGATTTTGCCAGTACAATTGCGTTAGGGTGGAAAAGTGTGATATTTGGGTCCAGGGATGGTTCACCTGTGAATGTGTGTGACTCAGTCCATGAACACTAGTCACACTGACACTAGTGGGTGTGGCCAGGAGTGTGACTGTATGATATGAGAGCCTGTCTCAGTAGGTTCCTGTGTGAGAAGACCCAAGGGAGCTTCCACATGGGGAGGTCCTCTGCGGTTGGTTTTTAGTGTCCTCTGGGGAAACTTTTTTGAGTGGGCTGTTCTGGTCCTCCTCGGGGTCCTTGCTGGGGGCCAGTGTGGCCTGAGTATGGCAGGAGAGGAGGATTATGGGAGGACTAGAGGAAACTGGTGCCTGACTAGAAGACTTCCCCTTTACCTCCTTGACTTGGAGGGCCTTCAGGAATCTGAGAGCACAGATATACTCCCTCAACCCCTGCCCTGGCCATGGCCGGTGGCTTCTCTCACAACCTGAGAAGTGGCGGGGACTGGTGGGACCTGACAGCCTCTGAGCACCTTGGCTGGATTCCAGGGCGGACGGACGCCGTTGGTCTTTGGCTTCGCTCCCTTCGTCTGGCTATGGCACCAACACACCCAGCTCCACTGTCTCGGTGAGTGTTGTATGGGTGGGCAGGGGGTCCTCTAACCTGAAGGCCCACGCCCAGGCCAGCAGCTGGGCTGGCCTTAATGGGTGTTTTGGGTTTTCCTTGTCCTCAGAGAGCCACCTGTCCATCTAATACTGAGTTGCAGGTCCCACCCTTCCATCCCCAGCCTTGTTCTCTAACCTCACTATAACTTCTTGGGGATCCTATTCATCACCAACTTATTTTACAGATAATGACATTAAGCCATTTGCCAAGTGTCCAAAGCTAGCCAAGGCCAGTGTCTGCCCTTTACCCAGAGCCCATTTTGGGTACTTGCAATACCCAAAGGCCCTCTGTCCATCTGCCCCCTTTTCTACCAGTGTGTCTGGTTTGCTCATCCATCCACTGGGATGCTGTTGAGCAGATATTTAGCATGTGACTGTCATGTGGTGGGGTGAGCTCTACAAGCTGAGCAGGGTCCAAGGATCCACAAAGCCCTCACGCAGGGAGGTAGACCAGTAAGACGGCAATTACAACATGGGCGGGGGGGATGATTGGAGCTGTGATGGGAGTAGTGTAAAGGGGAGTGGTAGCAGAGAGGAGGCAACTGACTTAGCTAGGGGAGAGTCAGGTAGGCTTCCTGGAAGAGTTGGCATTGAAGCCAAGACGAAGGATCAGCAGGCATTTGGCAGGTGGAAGAAGGAAGGGAAGGGTGTTCAAGGAATGGGGAACAACAGAGAACTGGCCACACTGGGAATATTGAAAATAACCTTGTGCAGTTGGACTTTGGGTTGGAAGTAGAGGAGTCAAGGTGAGGCATGCCAACACCCTGATTATGCTAGGGCCTGCTGGCCAGGGCAGGGAGGTGGATTTTACTCTAATGTAGGGGGAATTCATAGAAAGGCTTTTTTTTTTTTAATGTATCATTAAAATTTCAACCTGAACTATTTGAAATTATGCTTTTGTAGGTCATAGATTATGTGCTTTTAAAAAATATTTTAGTAGATACTGATGGGGAGAGAGTTTTAGGCAGGGGAGTGAGGGATGTGATGCTTAAAAAGAACATTCTGGCCCTAGCTGGTTTGGTTCAGTGGATAGAGCATCGGCCTGTGGACTGAAGGGTCCCGGGTTTGAATCCGGTCAGGAGCAAAGGCCTAGGTTACAGGCTTGATCCCCAGTAGGAGGTGTGCAGGAGGCAGCCGATCAATATTTCTAGCTCTCTCTCCCTCTCCCTTTCTCTCTGAAATCAATTAAAAAATATTTTTTTAAAAGAGGATTCTGCCTACAGAATCAAGTGGCTGTCCTTGTGTTTCTCCACTGATGTCTGTGGGTTTGTTTTTGCCCTGACTGAATGCCAGGCCCTGACCAAGGACCAAGCAGAGCTAATCCCTGTCCTCAAGCAGAGCAGCCAGTAATCCTCCTATGTAATAAAAGAGTAATATGCAAATAGACTGGATGCAGAACAACCAATCAAAGTGTAATATGCTAAGGCTGCTCAACCACTTTCTATGACATGCACTGACCACCAGGGGGCAGTCAACTGGTCAACCACTGGCTATGATGTGCACTGACCACCAAGGGGCAGATGCTCTCACCAGCAGGTTAGCTTGCTGCTGGGATCTGGCCAATGGGGACTGAGCAAGATGAGCCAGGCACACCCTGGAGCCCTCCCTCTGTCCCTCCCCAGCCGGATCTGCAATGGTAGGGTCCCTCAGCCTGGCATGCACCCTCTCAAAATCTGAGATGTTGGAGAGGCAGTTTCAGCTGATCCCGCAGGCCACTCCCCTTGGGAGGGTGCCAGTCGCAGGGGTGAGCCTCTCTCAATCTGGACTGATTGGGCGCAAGCCTGCAGCAGGTACAGTGGGGTCGGGATGAGTGGGAGTGGCAGGTAGGAGCTGCAGGCGGCATTGGACTGCAGGTTTTCGCCCAATCCCTGCAGGCCACCCAGAGGGCCCCTACCCATGCACAAATTCGTGCACCAGGGCTCTAGTAACAAATAAATAGAGGTAATGCAAGCTGAGACCCTGATTTTGCTGGGGCCTGTTGCCCAGGGCGGGGAGGTGAATTTTATTCTGTGTAAGAGAAAGTCATAGAAAGGCTTTTTACATAAAGATGTAATAAGTCAGGAGATAAATACAGCAAGAAGAAACAAGAGCGGGCAAGCATAGGAAGAGATAGGTCTGAGAGGTGACATTTAATCCATAGTAGATGTGCTCGGGGCAGCAGGAACAGTCAGTGCAAAGGCCCTGAGGGCAGGACTGTGTCTGCCTTGTTCAAGGTTTATCAAGAAAGCCATAACCCAGCTGGCATGGCTCAGTGGTTGAGCCAGTTGACCTATGAACCAGGAGGTCATGGTCAGATTCCCAGTCAGGGCGTGTGCCTGGGTTACAGGCTCAATGTGAAGCGTGCAGGAGGCAGCTGATCAATGATTCTCTCTCATCATCTACTTTTCTTCTTTCTTTCTTCCTTTCTTCTCTCGCTCTCCTTCCTCTCTGAAAAAAAGGAGAGAAAAAGAAAGCCATAATAGAGCAAGTGAGGGGGGAGTGGGCCGAGGTGATGACAGGGAGACAGGGCCAGATGCTAGTGCAGAACCTTGTGTAGGAGGGACTTTAGGGTTCATTCTGAGTAAAGTGGGAGCCATGGAGGGTCCTGAGCAGAGAAGGGATGTGACTGGACTCTCCGGTTTTAACAGGCTCTCTCTAGCCACATCTATGTCTGTGTTCCTGTTATCCGTGTCTGTCCCCATCCCTCTGTTGCCTGGAGTCCCAACCTGGGCGGGCCCTGGGACATCCAGGATCATAGTCCTAATCAGGTCCTAATACCAGCCTTGCCAGTAGTCCATCCACCCCAGGGATCCGAGCCCAGGGTCCCAAGATGTGAGGGGCCGCAGTAGCTCTGACCCTTGTTCCTCCCCTCCCCCAGTCTTCCTGCTCCTCCCAGGAGCGCCTCCACCAGCTGCCCTACCAGCCCACCGTGGACGAACTCCACTTCCTCTCCAAACACTTCGGCAGCAGCGAGAGCATCACGGATGAGGATGGCGGCCGCCGCTCCCCCGCCGTGCGGCCCCGCTCGAGGAGCCTCAGGTGGGCCGGCATCCCCCACCTCCAAGCGAGTCTGGGGCTTGTGCACCGCGAGACTCCAGTCCCCGCGAACAGGCAGGGGACTGGACAGGATGGGCTTCTCTCCTACAGCCCCGGGCGCTCCCCCTCCTCTTATGACAACGAGATCGTGATGATGAACCACGTCTACAAGGAGAGGTTCCCGAAGGTGAGGCGGGGCCCAAGGCGGCTGCGGAGAGGCTGGGCGGCCGGAGCTCTGCTCGCCTTAGCTCCGCGCGCCCCCTAGTGGTCTGTGCTCGCAGCGCAGGCTCCTGCGGCCACAGCCCTCGGGCTAAGCCCGGCCTCCCCTCCCGCCACCCGGCCTCCCCTCCCGCTCCCGCAGGCCACGGCGCAGATGGAGGAGAAGCTGCGTGACTTCACCCGCGCCTACGAACCTGACAGCGTGCTGCCGCTGGCCGACGGCGTGCTCAGCTTTATCCACCACCAGATCATCGAGCTAGCCCGGGACTGCCTGACCAAGTCCCGCGATGGCCTCATCACCACCGTCTACTTCTACGAATTGCAGGAGAACCTAGAGAAGCTACTGCAGGATGTGAGTGCTCGGGGAGGCCAGCCCCCCCCCCAGACTCTGCACCCCAAAATCACCCCACACCCACTCGTGGGCTCCTAACACTTCTAGGCGCTGGTGGGGAGCTAAGGATTCAGGGGTGGAAAAGAAGGACATGGTCCTGATGGAGGATTAGGTATTTAACCTCCCTCAGGTCTTTATTGTCACCTTCTCATGTCGACTGTTTTTTTTTTTTTAATTTATTTTTATTGATTTCAGATAGGAAGGGAGTGGGAGAGAGGGATGGAACCATCAATGATGAGAGGATCTTTGATCGACTGCCTCTGGCATGCCCCACACTGGGGATGGAGCCAGCAACCCAGAAATGTGCCAGGAATCAAACCATGACCTCCTGGTTCAATAGTCAACACTCACCACTGAGCAAAGCTGGCTGGGCTCGGGTTGGCTTTTTAGACCTGTCTATTTAAAATATCAAACTCTGGCCCTCGCTGGTTTGGCTCAGTGGATAGAGGGCTGGCCTGCAGGCTGAAGTCCCAGGTTCGATTCAGCAGGAGGTAGCCAATCAATGATTCTTATCATTGATTGGATGGCGGCTGCCCCTCCCCTGCCCTGCCGCCCCGCTCCAGGAGCCTCAGGTGGGGGGGCATCCCCCACCTCCAAACATCAATGATTCTTATCATTGATGTTTCTATTTCTCTCTCCCTCTACCCTCCTCTCTGAAACCAGTTAAAAAAATAAATAAAATAAATAAAATGTCAAACTGCTCACTCTCACCACCCACGGTTTCTTTCAGATTTTGCCTTAGCACTCAGCACCATCTATCATAATGTCTGTTTTCTCTTATTTTATTTCTTGTCTCACCTACTCTAATGTCAGTCCCACCAGTAGGTGATGAGATTGCCTGTTTGTTCACTGTTGTATTCTGATTGTTCTGCACATAGTAGGCAGTCAATAAATGTTGATTAAATGAATGGATGAATAAATGAAAGTAAACAAGGTAATGTCCCCATTCAATGATAATGCGTAGCATTTTCTGAACACCTACTATGTGCTGGACACTGTGCTAGGGCACTGGGAACACAACAGTGAACAAATCAGACAAAGATTCCTGCTTTGCTGGGGTTGATATCCTAGTATGAGAATGGGCAGGAATATGAAAACAGACAAATCAAGGGAGTCAATGATTTCAACTTATGTTTAACGCTATGAAGCAAATAGAATATGGCAACCACATGGAGTGTTAGGGCTTTCCTTGTAAGATCCAGGAGGCCTCCCTGGAGGAGGTGGCTTTGGAATTGGAAGAAGGATAATGAGGAAGTGGCAGCTATAAAAAAAGCTGGGAGGCTTGTGTGTTGAGCAGGGTGAGCAGCACATACAAAGGCCCTGAGGTGAGAAGGCAGTCTGGGAAGTTCCGGGAGCACAAAAGCCAAGTGACTGTACTATTTTGAGAAGATGAGGTTGGATAAGGGTATAACGACCAGAATATAGGGCTCTCGGCTCCTGGCCCTCTGCCCTGAAGGACAGCATGTTGGTGTGATTACATACTTTAGCATCAAATCTGATTTGAGTTTGAATTTTGCCACTAGGTCCATAAGAGTCCAGAGCACAGACTTCAAAGAGCATATATTCCCACCCAGCTCATCGCTTATTTACTGTGCAGCCTTTATGAAGTCACTTAACCTCTCTGTGCCTTCTGCTATAAAAAGGGATTCACTCATTCTTTAATGCTGCAAATATTTAATAACTAGAGGCCCGTTGCAGGAAGATTCCTGCAAGAACAGGACTTCCTGCGGCCAGAGCCAAGCCTCTGCAGGCTTCATTCCCTTCTCCACTGCCTTGCTCCCTCCCACCTTCAATGCCTCAGCTCCACTCCCGTCTCTGCTGCCTTGGCTTCCTCCCTTCTGCAGCGCTTGGTTTCCTTCTACACAGTCTTCAGTCTTCGCTCCATGCCTGCATATGCAAATTAACCACCATCTTTGTTGGGTTAATTTGCATACGCATCCTGATTGGCTGGTGGGCTTAGTGGAGTGACACCAATTTACATATTTCTCTTTTATTAGTGTAGATAACCTAGTCTGAGGCCAGTACTGACCTAGAAGCTGAAGAGTCCCTGCCCTAGAGAAGCTGACATTCTAGCCACAATAAACAGAAGAGAAGCAATAGGTATCAGGGCTGGGACTAGGATAAGGCAGGTGATTAATTCCTCCAAACCCCAGAACATCAAAGTAATTCTGAAGACGTTGTAAAGTAGGTATATTAAAACTTAACATTATAATTTTTTAAAAAACAATCTAGCCCTAACTGGTTTGGCTCAGTGGATAAAGCGTTGGCCTGCGGACTGAAGGGTCCCAGGTTCGATTCCAGTCCAGGGCACATGCCCTGGTGTAGGCTCAATCCCCAGTGTGGGGCATGCAGAAGGCAGCCGATCAGTGATTCTCCTCATTGATGTTTCTCTCTCTCCCTCTCCCTTCCTCTCTGAAATCAACATAAACATATTAAGAAAGAAAGAAAGAAAGAAAAAGAGACACCAATGATGAGAGAGAATCACTGATCGGCTGTCTCCTGCACTCCTGGGGATCGAGCCCGAACCTCTTCACATTATTTTAGGTTAAATATTTTATTTATAACTAAACCAGAATTTGTTATACTTTTACTTTCCTGGTTTCAGTGGAAACAAACTTATCAATAATAACATTTTTGTAAAAACCATTAAAGATTTTAATGCATTTTATTGATTTTTTACAGAGAGGAAGGGAGAGGGGTAGAGATTAGAAACATTAATGAGAGAGAAACATCGATCAGCTGCCTCCTGCACACCTCCCACTGGGGACGTGCCCACAACCAAGGTACATGCCCTTGACCGGAATCGAACCCGGGACCCTTCAGTCTGAAGGCCGACGCTCTATCCACTGAGCTAAACCGGTCGGGGAAAAACCATTAACAGTTTTGAAAGCATGCGTAGACTGTCAGGTACTTTGCCTTCTGCGTCAAGCTCCAACGTGCCCATGCACAGCACTCGTTGCATCCTGTCCCTGTTTAAATTTTGCTCTTTTTCTTGTCACGCATCTTTTGCATTAATTTTGGTTTTTCAACTGTCACATTAAAGTGTCAGGGATCTCGAAGAGTAGGGTTTCTGGTGCCAAGGTGAGTGCCTCTTCCCCTCACCCTGATGGGCCTGATAAAGACGTTAATACGCGACCTGTTTGCAGGGCATTCATGTGATAGAACAAGGAATAGGATAACGGTGATTGAGGCACTGCCAGGAAGTGGGGTGCAATCTTAGATTGGGGTGGGGAGATGCTTCATAGCCTTAAGCGTCGGCTGAAATCATTGACTCCTTCGATTTGCTTGTTCTCATGTTCTTGTCCATCTCCCATCCTAGGATATGAACCCGAGGTAGGCAGGAATCGTTCTCGATGTTCCCAGTGCCACTCGGTTGCATGGAGGTGGCAACCAAGTGGCAACCTGAGGAAGCGGGGATCTGAGGGGAGAGGCTGTCAGTCAGAGGGATTCTCACTCAGCTCACATTATAGGACTGTTCTGAACGTGAATTGGATGAGTGAAGGTTTTTGGACAGTGTCTGCTGTAACAACAGTGATCGTTATTTTTACTGTGAGGCCTGTGCCTCAGTTTTCTCACCTGTCTCAGTTTTTTTACTGGGACAACAGTAGCAGTGTGTAGCCAGTAGGATTGGGAGAGGGGCCTGGCTGAGGCAGGGCTTGTGTAAAATTTGCCGTAATCCCACCCCCAGGCCGACCACACTTTGTGCTCCCCTTCCCAGGCCTATGAACGTTCTGAGAGCTTGGAGGTGGCCTTCGTCACCCAGTTGGTGAAGAAACTGCTCATCATCATCTCTCGCCCTGCGAGGCTGCTGGAATGCCTGGTGAGGGGGCTGGGAGAGGGGAAGGGGCTGGCGGGGGCCCCTCCGAGCCCACCGCGAGCCCGCCCCTGCCCTGCCTCAGGAATTCAACCCCGAGGAGTTCTACCACTTGCTAGAAGCAGCGGAAGGCCACGCCAAGGAGGGGCACCTGGTCAAGACAGACATCCCCCGTTACATCATCCGCCAGCTGGGCCTCACCCGCGACCCTTTTCCAGGTGACAGCGGGGGGCACTGGGGGCTGGAGGGGAAGCCACTGGGACCCCAGCCTCCACTCACTCCCAGTCCCTTCCTAGACGTGGTGCACCTGGAGGAACAGGACAGTGGCGGCTCCAACACGCCGGAGCAGGACGACCTGTCGGAGGTAAGGCCAGGAGGCAGCAGCCGGCACTCTGGTTCTGGCTGGATAGGCAAGGTTCACCTCCTGGCTCTCTGCCCTCAGGCTGGGTAGATCTTTCGGCCCCTCCTCTGAGCCTCAGTTTCCCCATTTGTCAAATGGGTTAGTAATAGGTCTTCCTCCATGGGCCTTTTTCTTTTTATGGTAAATTACACGTAACATAAAATTTAAAAATGAACAATTCCCATGTATTTAGTACATTTACCACTTGTGCAGCCATCACCTCTCTCTAGTCCTGGAGGATTTTCATCATGCCAAAAGGAAATTATCCCCATTAGGCAGTTAGTCCCCATCTCCCCCTGCCCCCGCCCCAGCCCGTGGCAACCACTGACCTGCTTCCTGTCTTTATGGCTACGCTTGTTCTGAACATCTCCTATACATGGAATTGTTCATCTGTGGGCTTTTGTGTCTGGCGAAGTGTTTTCAAGTTTCATTCATGTCGTAGCATGAATCAGCACTTCATTCCTCTTTATGAGTGGACAATATTGCATTGTATGGATAGACTGTATTTGTTTATCTGTTGCCCACTGGTGGACACTTGGATTGCTTCCCTTTTTTGGCTGCTGTGTAAATAGAACATTTGTGTGCAAGTATTTGCCTCGAACAACCGTTTCAGTTCTGTTGGTATATACCTAGCGGTGGAATCGCTGGCGATGTGGTAATTCTGTCTAATTTATTGAGGAACCATGCGTGGGGTTATGAGTGAGTTGAATGTCTGTCTGTGTTAGGAGCTCAGCGTAGTAAAAATGCCACAACCCCATTGCCAGGCCAGCCACTGTGTGCCATAACGGCATGCGTGTGCTTCATCTACATATCTAGTGGTTTTCAGAACTTTGAAGCAAAATATAGAAATCAGAAGATTTTGCCTCAAATCTGGGGTTGGGCCTTCTACTGAAAAAAAAAAATCAGAAGTTCTATCGACACTATGGTGGGACCAGCTGGTACTGAGTGAGGGCTGCCCTATGATATGGGGTACCTGCCCCCGTCACCCATGGCCCCCACCTGGCCTGCCTCACCCCTGAGGGCAGTTTGTAACCTTTGTTTCAGATTGTATCTATACACACACACACACACACACACACACCCTTTAAATACACATATTTAAAAGAATCTCACTATACATGCCATTTGTTTAATTTTTTGAATAGGTAATGGAATGACATCACTCAAAAGTCTAAAACTCTAAAAAGGTATTTATCTTTAATTATTGTTCGTAGGATTCTATGTAATTCCATTTAATCAAACTTGTTAATTGAGTGATTCAAATCTTCCATCTCCCTATTCTTTTTTTTCCTTTTTCCTGATTGATCTCATAGTTTCTGAGATATGTGCTAAATCCTTGTTTTGAGCTATTTCTCCCTATAAGTCTGTCAGTTTTTGTGTCAGATATTTTTAGGCTACCTTGTTTTTTTTCATTCATGTATTTATTCCACAACCAAAATCATAACTTAAAAGTCGTAACATTTTTAAAAGGTAAAGGAGACTTTGTATCACAGCTGCATTAATAAAATAGACATTAGTCTAAAATGCAACATGGAACAGGTGTTCTGTTCCCATGGTGGAATAAATACATAATAATTACACATAAAGTTTCACTGAAGAGCTGAGATGAGGCAATATCCCTTTGAAACAAACTATGCAATGACTAGAGGCATGCTGCCAGTAATTTCTGGGAGCATTTTACTGCAAGATGGAAAGCTCCCCATCTTAGGGGACTGCAAACTCAGCCCCTTGTCTCAGGCACCTGGCCTTGGCTTTCGTCTGCCTTCCTCAGACACATCCAGATCCAGAAAGGCTTCTGCACCCCATACTCAAAACGCCCCCATGAGTCCCCGGACTCAGCACAAACAGCTGTTAATAAGCCCATATGCAGCCCTAGCTGGTTTGGCTCAGTGGATAGAGCGTCGACCTGCGGACTGAAGGGTTTCAGGTTCGATTCCAGTCAAGGGCATGCACCTTGGTTGCAGGTCTGATCCCCTCCCCCCCAGGTTGGGATGCATGCAGGAGGCAACCAATCAATATTTCTCTCTCTGTATCTCTCCCCCTTCCTTCCACTCTCTCTAAAAATCAATGGAAAAATATCCTCAGGTGAGGATTAACAAAAAAAATAAATGAATGCCCTGGCCTGTTTGGCTCCGTGGGTAGAGTGTCGGCCTGCGGACTGAAAGGTCCCAGGTTTGATTCCAGTCAAGGGCATGTGCCTTGGTTGCGGGCACATCCCCAGTAGGGGGTGTGCAGGAGGCAGCTGATCGATGTTTCTCTCTCATCGATGTTTCTAACTATCCCTCTCCCTTCTTCTCTGTAAAAAATCGATACAATATATTAAAAAAATAATAAATGAAATAAACAAATAAGCCTCTATGCAGTCCTCAGGGAAATCGGCTGCATGAACTCGAAGAACCACAGCATTTCTTTGAACTTTAGTTTTCACTGTCCAGCGAGCTCTTCCAGACCAGGTGCTTTTCAGAAACAAACCAAAATATTGTCTTATTATCTTTATTTTTCTTGAAAAACATTAAGTAAGCCATTCAAGTAAAAAAAAAAATTTTTTTTTACAGAAACCATAAAAATTCAAAGGTATTATGACAAAAAGGAAACCAGCCCTCTGCAGCCTAGCTCGTTTGTTTCTGGGTTGTGAAGAGGGAGATGAGGCCTCCCTCTGTCATGCCATGGTGGCCTGGGGAACATCTGATTAGGCAGGCATCGTTTTAGGGGGCTGGGCACACCGTAAGTTTCTGGGAAGTTTTCTGCGGTTCTGGAACACTGTTTCTCCAGGCATAATCATGATGCGGTAAAATCAGAAGTTGGTGTGGCGGTGCTTCTGTGGGAACCACAGGCTCTAATCCCTTCGGGTTATAGGCATCAGAAGCCCATGCTCCCACCAATTTCTGCGTGAGGCCACTAAACTTATAGTACACTACAGGCCTGGTGCATGAATCTGTGCATGGGTGGGGTTCGGCTGGCCCATCCAAATGGGGGCCCCTCAGGCCGGGCCAGTGGTGGGGAGGGGCTGTATGAGGTTGGCTGGCTGGCTCCACCCCCGATCAGGTGTTGGGGGCCAATCAGGGGCTGGGCTAGCAGGGCCGGAAGAGGTCGGGGGAGGGCAATCAAGACCCAGATCAGGCCGGTTGGCTGCCGCAGTGCGAGTCATAGCCACCGGTCATTCTGATTGTTCTGCCATTCCAGTCGCTGGGCTTTTATATATATAGGTGATGCCCTGTGTTTGGCTTTTCACAGCTGTTGCCTGTGAGACTGCCCCAAGGAAGGTTTAGCTACATTCTTAGGACCATATCAATTCAATATTTTTTAAAAATGTGTTTTTATTGATTGAGAGAGAGAGAAGGGGGGAAGGAGAGAGAAACATTGATGTGAGAGAGAAACTTCAATCAGTTGCTGCGGGCATGCAGCTGGGGATTTGCTCTGACCAGGAATTGAACTGTTGACCTGTCAGTGCACAGGACTATGCTAACCAACTGAGCCACACTGGCCAGGACTCATTATTTTTTTAATCTCATAGATCTTTTTGTGTAATGTTTATGTTCATAATCTCTTTGTCCCTAAGAAAAATAAAAATAATTTTCTAAAAATGTATATAGTGAAAAATCTTAGCTCCACCCTTGTCCTTTACTGCCTATGTGCCTCCCAAATATTATTAGTCTACGTGTGGCTGAGTACCTCCCAAATATGACTATACTAGAGGCCCAGTGCACAAAATGTGTACACTCGGGAAGCGTCCCTCAGCCTGGCCTGTGCCCTCTCACAGTTCACGGGGATGTCTGACTGACGGCTTCAGGCTCTCTCCCTTAAGCTGTCAGTCGGATATCTTTAGCGCTACCATGAAGGTGGGAGAGGCTCCCGCCACTGCCACTGCACTCACCAGCGTGAGTCCGGCTGCTGGCTGAGTGGCACTCCCCCTGTGGGAGCACACTGACCACCAGAGGGCAGCACCTGCATTGAGCATCTGCCCCCCTGGTGGTCAGTGTGCATCATAGCAACTGATCATTCCACCGTTCAGTCAATTTGCATATTAGCCTTTTATTATGTAGGATAGTTCTATTTTGCCACTTTTTTTTATATACAAAAGTATACAGTACATATTATTACTTGCTCCCCCCCCTCCAAATAAAATACTTGGGAGAAGTTTCTGAACTATATACTGATAGATTTCTCATTTAAAAAAATATTTTTATTCATTTCAGAGAGGAAAGGAGGAGGGAGAGAGAAATAAAAACATCAATGATGAGAGAGAATTATTGATCAGCTGCCTCCTGCACACCCGATACTGGGAACTGAACACTCAATCCCAAGCTTTGACCAGGAATCAAACCTTGACCTCCTAGTTCATAGGTCAATAATGCTCAACCACTGAGCCATGCTGGCTGGGTAATTTCTCATTCTTTTTTTTTTTAATATATTTTATTGATTTTTTACAGAGAGGAAGGGAGAGGGATAGAGAGTTAGAAACATCAATGAGAGAGAAACATCGATTAGCTGCCTCCTGCACACCCCCTACTGCGGATGTACCTGCAACCAAGATACATGCCTTGACCGGAATTGAATCTGGGACCCTTGATTCCGCAGGTCGACGCTCTATCCACTGAGCCAAACCGATTCTGGCTCTCATTTATTTAACAGGGGCACAATATTCCATTATTCAAATGCCCATTATGTGTTTATTGAACCAATTTTCTATCAATGAACATGTCAATTGTTTCTAATATTTGCAATGAGCAAGATAATACATATGTCATTTTCACATATGCAAGCCTATCTGTAGAATTATTTCAAAAGTGAAGTTGCTGAGTCAAAGGGAATGTACATTTATAATTCTATATACACCAAAGTATCTTCCATGGGGCTATACCAATTTATTCTCCCAAAAGCAAGGTATAAAAGTACCTGCTGCCTGGCCGGTGTGGCTCAGTGGATAGAGCATCACTCTGTGGGCTGAAGGGTCTCAGGTTCGATTCTGGTCAGGGGCATGTGCCTTGGTTGCGGGCACGTCCCCGGTGGGGTGTGTGCAGGAGGCAGCTGATTGATGTTTCTCTCTCATCGATGTTTCTGACTCTCTCTCTCTCTCCCTCTCTGTGAAAAATCAATAAAATATATTTTTTTAAAAAGTACCTGCTTCCCCACAACTTTACCCACAGAGTGTGTCAGCCTTTTAGATTTTTCTTCTTTTTTTCCCTTTTGCCAGTCTGCTAGGTGGAAATGGTATCCTAGGCAGTTTTAATTTGCCCTCTGACATTATATGTGAGGTTGAGCATCTTTTCATGTGGTTAAGAGCTCTAAACTCTAGTTCACAGATCTTGCTCATTTTCTCTCTTCAATTGTTAGGCTTCAAATTATGGATTTCTGGGAGTTCGTTCTATATTAGGGTGATCATTTTGTAGGCCTCTTTCCTAGTGGAAAAAAGTTGGGACTATAGCTTCAAAGTCAGACCGTCTTAGGTCCAAGGCCTGATTTTGTTGCTTCCTCACTGTGGCACTTGGATGAAGGATGCTTCCCCACCGTGCCTCGGTTTCCCGAGTCTCCGTCTTACCGTGATGATGGTGGTGGTCTCACCTTCCCCCTTCAGGGCCGCAGCAGCTCCACCAAGGCTAAGAAACCGCCTGGAGAGAATGACTTTGACACCATCAAACTCATTAGCAATGGTGCTTACGGGTGAGCCACCTGGGGCTCTGGCGGGAGGAGGGCAGCGGCGGCCGGGTGTCTCGCGGTGATGGCCGGTCCTCGCTCTCTCCCCCTGCAGCGCTGTCCACCTGGTGCGGCACCGGGACACTCGCCAGCGCTTCGCAATGAAAAAGATCAACAAGCAGAACCTGATCCTGCGCAACCAGATCCAGCAGGCGTTCGTGGAGCGCGACATCCTCACCTTCGCCGAGAACCCCTTTGTGGTCAGCATGTTCTGCTCCTTTGAGACCCGGCGCCACCTCTGCATGGTCATGGAGTACGTGGAAGGTGTGGCTGCCTGCAGGGCTGTGGGAAAAGGGAGATTCGCGCTGCTCGGGGCTGCTGAGCGGCCTGCCTGAGCTCCCGTCGCCATGTTGGCTCTCCACCTATTTATCCATCCATTCCATCTGTTTATTTCTGTCCAGCCATCCATTAGTCTATCTATTTCATTTTATTCAATGTAGAGACATCCATCCAATTGTCCATTTATCCCTCCATCCTTCCGTCTACTCGTTTGCTAATCCGTCTATTTTTCCACCCACACCTCTGTTTATACATTATACACCTGTTGTTGTTTTTTATCCTCACCCGTGGATATCTTCCCATTGGTTTTTTAGAGAGAGTGAAGGAGAGAGGGCAAGACTGACATGAGAGAGAGAAACACATCGGTTGGTTGCCTCCTGCACGTGCACTAACCAGGCCCCGGGCCGGGGAGGCGCCCGCAACTGAGATATGAGACACGTGCCCTTGACCGGAATCAAACCCTGGACCCCTCAGTCCTCAGGCTGATGCTCTACCCACTGAGCTAAACTGGCTAGGGCCATTATACATCTTTTTTTTTTTTAATTAATAGACTTCATTTTTTAGAGCAGTTTTAGGCTTCCAGACTAAGTAATTAGAAAGCACATTGAGTTCCCACATACCCCTTTGCTCCATCTCCCCATTATTTGTACCTTGCATTCATGTGGTATATTTGTTATAATTAATGAACCAATATTGATACATTATTAACTGAAGTCCATAGTTATATATTAGATCCACTCTGTGTTGCACATCTATTTTTCATTCATCCATCTTTTTATATGTCTGGCCATTTATTCATTCATCAATTTATTCACCTACTTACACATATCCATCCATCTACCAATACCTACTTATCTATTTTTTTTTACTTATCTATTTATTAATCCACCATCCATCCATCCATCCTTCCATTTACTATCTGTATTTTCATTATTCACCCAAATCTCCATTCTAGCAGCCATCTCATCCAGCTATCTCTAGCCATACATTCATCTACATTCACCCATCAGTTTAGCCATCTAGCCATCTAGCCATTCATCCAACCACCAATGTATATATTTTTCACGTTTCTCCAACCACTCATGCTTATAGTTATCCAAATACTATTATATCATTGCCTATAAACCCACACATACTACGGTTATTAGGATACACACATGATCTTATGGGGCCACAGTGATGCCACTCCTAAACCTTAGTCAACCATCCATTCACTCAGTCAACAATGTCCCCTCATTGTCTCCCTTATGTCACGTGCTGTGCCAGGTGCTGACCAGACGGGCACGCTTCCCTCTCAGCCAATAAACAAAACAAGCAAAGGCAATAAGGTCCCTTCATATAGTGAGGGCAGTAACGAGGACCTTAAGGCTTCAGGAGGACATAGGTGGGCAGGAGCCTCTCTGAGGCCGGCACTACACCTGTTAGGTGGGAAAGCACCTGGATTTTGAGGTAGCAGTTTTCAGCTGGTGCCACTAGAATTTTTAAAACACTCAATACCTGACGTGTCAGTGGCACTGGCCTCTTTTTTTTCCTGTTAGATAAAAAATAAAAAAATAACTACAGCCAGAACAACAATGGCTGGTTGGTGTGACTGAATCAAAATTATACCTATTTGTATTTGTCAGATTGGCAAAAATAGACATTTTTGGTGTGCGGAAGAATTTTAGTTATGAGTTTATATGTGCCATGAGTTGAAAAAAGTGGAAAATTTCAGTTTTTAAAAAATATTTTTTAATATATTTTATTCATTTTTCACAGAGAGGAAAGGAGAGGGATAGAGAGTTAGAAACATCAATGAGAGAAACATCCATCAGCTGCCTCCTGCACACTCCCTACTTGGGATATGCCCGCAACCAAGGTACACGCCCTTGACCGGAATCGAACCTGGGAACCTTGAATCCGCAGGCCGATGCTCTATCCACTGAGCCAAACCGGTCAGGGCGAAAATTTCTGTTTTGAGGAACAGCAATGGAGCTGGAGTCAAGTGAGCGAGGGAGAGGGAGGGTGGGGGTGTGAAGATGGAGAGGTCAGGTGTGAAGCATGCAGGGCCTTGCAGAGCCTGGAATGTGCTGGGTTCTATGCCAGATGCAACAGGCAGCCACTGGAGGGTGTTAAGCAAAGTTGACGTGGTCTGACTTATGTTGTAATGCTATTTACTTAGCTGCTGTGTGGAGGAGAGAAGAGGGAGACCAAGATGGAAGCAACTGCAGGGGTGAGAGGTCATGCAGAGGAGAGAAGTGGGTGGAATCGGGGTCTCTTTGATGGGTTGAGCACACAGTAAGTGCGCATTCTCGGGCCTCCTGAACAAGGCCCAGCCTCACAGTCTCATTTGGAAATCAGCCCAGCTGTGTTCTCAGTGTAAGTGTGTGTCAGTATTACCCGGGGTTGTGGCCGGATGCAGATTCCTAGGCTCCATTCCTAGGTCTGATCATCAGTTTTCTGGCAAAAAGAAAGAAAGAAAGAAAGAAAGAAAGAAAGAAAGAAAGAAAGAAAGAAAGAAAGAAAGAAAGAAAGACATTTAGTGATTTGTGAGCAAAACATCCATGTTGCCTTCAGAAATGGCTGTATCCAGATGCTCAAACCATGTCATCAGGAAGCTCTCCCTTTCTTGGCCCTTCCCTCCCATGTGCAGGCTTCCCTTTAGACCAGCCTTGATGTAGTGAGGTGCCATCCTGCAGCTCCCACTGGCATCCTACTAGTTTAGCAATCTTCGGGGAGAGTGAAAAACTGGAGGGCTGAGCAACTTGGGTTTGCTGCTGCACTGGGAAAGAAATCTGGTCCTTGTAAAAAAAAAAAAAGGACGAATGCCTATTGGAGGAGCCTAAAACATGAATGCTGATCACAGTAAACATGGTGGGAACCTGGACTCTACATTTTAAGGCACAAGACATTCAAGAGTCAACCTCCAGGAGAGCAAGGGCAGCGTTCCCAGACGCAGTTGCTACGCAGGCAGCATTTGGTACCCACCAAACCTCATTTCCACCAACTCCCCTCATGATCCAACCTCTGCCTGAGTCTCAAGTCCAGCCAACGTTGGAAGGTAGTTCAGAGGACAAGAGGAGCCCTGGCTGGTGGGGCTCAAGTTGGCTGGAGCCTTGTCCCGGGCACTGAAAGGTTGCGGGTTTGATTCCCAGTCAGGGCACATGATCTGCGTTGCAGGCTGTGTTCCAGCCCCAGTGAGGATGCTCCAGAGAGGCAGCCCCACCCATGTTTCCCTCCCTCCCTCCCTCCTTCCCTCCCATCTCTTTCTGAAAAGGTCAATGAACCTGTCCTCAGGTGAAGATTTTAAAATATCTTTAAAAAGAAGACGGGAGGAGCCTGGTAGAGGCACTCCCCGTGGGGCCCGGGAGAACGAGGTCCCTCTCTGCACTTCAGTTTTCCTTCGCTGTGAAACGGGGGCAATGTGAGGTGGGGACTTGGTGCTGTGGCGCCTGTGGAGTGCACAGCCCTGGGGCACGGGCGCTCCCCTCTTTACATGGGCTCCTCGCACACAGGCGGGGACTGTGCCACCCTGCTGAAGAACATCGGGGCGCTGCCCGTGGAGATGGCCCGCATGTACTTTGCCGAGACGGTGCTGGCGCTGGAGTATTTACACAACTACGGCATCGTGCACCGCGACCTCAAGCCTGACAAGTGAGCCTCGACTTTTCCCGCCACCCCCTCCCTTCCCCTCTGTAGGCGCCAGCATGGAAGGGCCAGGAGAGAAGTGGGCAAGCCTCGCCCCTGAGACCCCTGCTTGTGTTTGCAGCCTCCTCATCACCTCCATGGGCCACATCAAGCTCACAGATTTCGGCCTCTCCAAAATGGGGCTCATGAGCCTCACCACCAACCTGTACGAAGGCCACATCGAGAAGGATGCTCGGGAGTTCCTGGACAAACAGGTGTGTGTGCGTGGCTGTGGGGCCGCTGTGGGGGGAATTACCCAGCAGGGCTTCGGGGCCCAGGGTGTGCTGGGGAGTGCCGCTCCCCTCCGAGGCCCCTCCTGTGGCCAGAGTGCAGGTTGACCGCCTGCCCCTAGGTGTGCGGAACCCCAGAGTACATCGCGCCCGAGGTCATCCTGCGCCAGGGCTATGGCAAACCGGTGGACTGGTGGGCCATGGGCATCATCCTCTACGAGTTCCTGGTGGGCTGTGTGCCCTTCTTCGGAGACACGCCTGAAGAGCTGTTTGGGCAGGTCATCAGCGGTGCGTGCCTCCTTTGGGCCGGTGGGGGGCAGGGGGACATGGGCAGACCCAGGGCCTTTTGGACCCGAAAGTGACCCCCTCCCCCACCTTGCTCTGCAGACGATATCCTGTGGCCCGAGGGAGATGAAGCCCTGCCGACAGACGCCCAGCTCCTGATATCCAGCCTCCTGCAGACCAACCCCTTGGTCCGGCTTGGGGCAGGTAAGGGGTCTGCTGTACCGAGAAGCTAAGGGCTGGGCTCCAAGTGCTGTGGCCTTGGGGTAGAAGACAGGGATGGGTGGCTGGGCTCTTGAGCTGCCCATAAGCTGTCGCAGGAATTAGCTCCCGGACCCCATCCACCCCTTCCTTTCCAGGGGGTGCCTTTGAGGTAAAGCAACACAGTTTCTTTCGAGACCTGGACTGGACAGGACTGCTGAGGCAGAAGGCGGAGTTCATCCCTCACCTGGAGTCCGAGGATGACACCAGCTACTTCGACAGTGAGCTGGGGGAGCGGGTGGAATCTGGTGGGAGGGACCATTGCAAGGCCTGGGCTGGAGCCCAGCTGGGTAGGAGACCAGCCACCCAGACAAAGGAGAGGGATGGCCTGGCATCGGGGTGGGGCTCAGTCTGAGCAGTTGGTAGGAAAGGAGGGTGGGGCCTGGACAGCAGTGAGTTCTGGAGTTGGGCCTGGGCTAATGGACAGCGCTAGGACCTAGAAAGAGGCAGGGACAGGGGCTGGCTGGAGTGGAGGGGGGCTGGGCCATAGACGGGGTCTGCAGCTGTGGCCTCTGGACGCTGGGCTAATGGAGCCTCTGAGAGCTGGGCAGAAGCTCAGCCTGGAAGGAGGGCCAGAACCAGATTGTAGGTTGGGATGGGGACATGGCGGCGCCTAGGTCACGGTGCACCCCCATCCCAGCCCGCTCAGATAGGTATCACCACGTGAACTCCTATGATGAGGATGACACCACGGAGGAGGAGCCTGTGGAAATCCGCCAGTTTTCCTCCTGCTCCCCGCGCTTCAGCAAGGTGAGCCCCGGCGGGGTTAGGGGTGGGGCCTGACCCGGGAAGGCGGGGCGAGATCGGGAGGCGGGGCTTGAGGGGATGGTATTGGGGTTGGGGGGGGAGGATCTTTTTTCCCTGCAGGATGAGGACGGAACTGGAGGCGGGCCTGAGTGGGGCGGGGTTGCGGAGGCTGGGGGGATCCTGGTAGGTCCCCGGCTGGGGAAGGTACTGAGGGGCGGGATTCCGAGAGCGGTAGGGCCTGGGGGTGTATGCGCGGGCCTTCGGCATTGGGTGGAGTCTAACTAGAATCTGGACTGGGTGGTCCTGAGGACTCAGGGGGGCGGAGCTAGGTCTAGATGAGGAGGGGTGAGGACCTTGGGGCGGAGAGGGTGAGCGGTGGGGGCGGGGCAAAGGTGCACGAGGTCTCTCTTTGAGGAGCAGCATGTAGTGGTGTGTAGAGCCCAGCTTCGGGTACATATGATTGGGTGGGAACAGGGAAGGTGGGGCAGGAAAGAGGGCAACTTCGTCAAGATACGGGCAGGGTTGCCCTAGCCAGTTTGGTTTAGTGGATAGAGCGTCGGCCTGCGGACTAAAGGGTCCCTGGTGCGATTCGGGCCAAGGGCACATGCCTGGGTTGTGGGCTCGACCCCCCCCCCCCCCGCAGTGGGGAACATGCAGGAGGGGGCCAATCGGTGGTTCTCTCACATTATTGATGTTTCTATCTCTCTATCACTTTCCCTTCCTCTCTGAAATCAATAAAAAACTTTTTTAAAAGATTATGAGCAGGGTCTAAGGCCTTAAATATGTGTGGTGGGGTCTGAGCTGCTGCAGATTTGTAGGGGACAATTCAGAGATGGGCGGGGCCCAGCCTCGGGAGGGTGGAGCGTGTCCAGTCGCAGGAAGCCCATTGGTTCGGGGGCGTGCCTCTCACCACCGCTCACCCTCCCTGGCAGGTGTACAGCAGTATGGAGCAGCTGTCGCAGCATGAGCCCAAGACCCCGGTGGCGGCAGCGGGGGGCAGCAAGCGGGAGCCGAGTGCCAAGGGCCTAGAGGAGAAGGTGGCCGGCAAGCGGGAGGGCCTGGGTAGCCTGACCCTGCGCGAGAAGACCTGGAGAGGGGGCTCCCCAGAGATGTGAGCAGCGGCAGGGCTAGGTTTGGGGAGCGGGAATGAAGAGGCTTATTGCCCCTGACGACGCCCCCTTTCAGCAGCAAGCGCTTCTCGGCGTCGGAAGCCAGCTTCCTCGAGGGGGAGGCCAGTCCACCCTTGGGTGCACGCCGCCGGTTCTCGGCGCTGCTGGAGCCCAGCCGATTCAGCGCCCCCCAAGAGGATGAGGATGAGACCCAGCTGCGCAGGTCTGCCAGGCCCACCTCTGATCCCCCAGGCTCACTGGATGCACGGGTCCCCAAAGAGGCAGCTCAAGGGGATGGTACTGCCAGTGGCGGGGACTCGGAAGCCAGTGAGTACCCCCTCCTGCCGCCTTTCCTAGCCCCGCAGTGGGCATATATTGAGCATTCGATAAGCCTGGTACTGTTCATACAAGATCTCATGTATTCGACACACTCCAGTCTCAATGCGAGGAACACCCGCGCGCCATGCTCTCTCTCAGTCAGCAATGCATCTGAGCACTTGTGTACCCGTTGTACAGGTGCATGTTACTTGCTTCCAGGAAACTGACATTCCAACAGGGTGAGAAGTGGGAAGAGCAGTCCAGGCAGATGCCCTGGCCTTGGCCTGCCTCCTAACCCACCTGCTCTGTTGCAGCTGACCAACCACGCCCAGGTGACCTCTGCCCAGCTTCAAAGGATGGGGACTCGTCAGGCCCGAGGGCCACCAATGACCTGGTTCTGCGCCGGGCGCGGCATCAGCAGCTGTCAGGGGACCCAGCAGCAGAGAAGCGGCCTTCTCGAACCGGGGGCAAAGTCATCAAGTCAGCCTCTGCCACTGCCTTGTCTGTCATGATTCCTGCAGGTGATGCTGGGCCCCACCTCGAAGGGAGGGTCTGCCCCCATTTGTGCCAGGACAGGCCAATGAAGACGCTGCGTTTTTCCTGTCCACAGTGATTGGCACCGGGGTGGACCAATGAGAGCTCTGGGACTTTGACTAAGGAGGTGGGAGGAGCAGATACGGGAAGAGCTGTGATTGCTGGCCTTGACCTCTGACCAAGGTTCTGTGTCTGCAGTGGACCCTCATGGAAGCTCACCCCTGGCCAGCCCCATGTCTCCAAGATCTCTCTCCTCCAACCCGTCCTCGAGGGACTCCTCGCCCAGCCGGGACTACTCACCGGCTGTCAGCGGGCTCCGCTCCCCTATCACCATCCAACGCTCTGGCAAGAAGTACGGCTTCACACTGCGAGCCATCCGCGTCTACATGGGTGACTCAGACGTCTACAGTGTCCACCACATTGTCTGGGTGAGCACTCACGAGTGGGGTCTGTATTCCAAGATGGGGGGTGCGGGACAGAAGCTCCCCTTTAACCCCAGAAATGAGGGACAGTTCAATCTCTGGATCCAGGCAGCCTGGCTGAGACCCCTATGACCTTCAGTGTCCTTCCCCCTCTGAGCTTCAGGTTCTTCGGTGGTAAATGGGAAGAATAATTACTATTTCATAAGGTGTTACAAGGATTAAAGTAAATGCAGAGCTGGTGTGGGGCCCTTAAGCCTAGGGAGCTTCCTGGTTTCTGATCCTGTTAACCCTGCACTGTGTGGCACCCTGTCCCCAGCACGTGGAAGAGGGGGGCCCAGCCCAGGAGGCAGGGCTCTGTGCGGGGGACCTCATCACCCACGTGAACGGGGAGCCTGTGCATGGCATGGTGCATCCCGAGGTCGTGGAGCTGATCCTTAAGGTGAGTGCAAGGGAAGAAGCACACTGGGAAGAGGGGAGCGGGGTCCTGGGAGCTGGAGCTGCCTGAACAGCCTCCAGCAGAGCATTTGCCTCCCTTCTTCCCCCAGAGTGGCAACAAGGTGGCAGTGACCACAACACCCTTCGAAAATACCTCCATTCGCATCGGCCCTGCAAGGCGCAGCAGCTACAAGGCCAAAATGGCACGGAGGAACAGGAGACCCTCCGCTAAGGAGGGCCAGGAGAGGTGGGGGACACTCCAGTGTTTGAACCGTGGGAGGGCCAAGATGGGAGGGCCTGGCCACAACTGGACAAGAGAAAGAAGTGTGGGGGCCCCCGAGTAAAGAGCAAAAACGAGGCGGGAGGGGAGAGGGAGCACGGGCGGGACAGTGCCAGGTTCCTGGGCTGGAAGAGCAGCGTTGGGTAGTCTTGGGCGGGTGGGCGGACCAGTAGGTATGGATTAGCGAGGGCACAGTCCCAGGAGGTGGTCTTGTCCTTTAGAGTGTGCTTAGTCCACTGGGAGGGCTAGAAGAAGGGATTTCAGTCTGGAATGAGCAAGCCAGGCAGGACTGGGCCAGCTGAAATAATGTCTCCCCGTACAGGTGGGAGGAGCTAGGAGAGGGGGGTGGGGCCAGGAGAGTGTTCTATTTTGATTGGTGGGTTTGGCCCGGACAAGTCGTGAATGGGGAGCCCCGTGGGAAGCTCTTCGGTTTTGATAGGCGGATAGTAGCTGGGAAGGCGGGGCCAGACGAGTGGGCGGCCCCAGGGCTGACGTGGGGCCGGGGCTGGTGAACTTGGTCTAAGGGAGGTGGCCCCTCTCCTTGCTCCCCAGCAAGAAGCGCAGCTCCCTCTTCCGCAAGATCACGAAGCAGTCGAACTTGCTCCACACCAGCCGCTCGCTGTCGTCGCTGAACCGCTCACTGTCGTCCAGCGACAGCCTCCCGGGCTCGCCTACCCACGGGCTCCCGGCGCGCTCCCCCACGCACAGCTACCGCTCCACGCCCGACTCCGCCTACCTGGGTGAGCGCGGGCGGGCGGGCGGGCGCGGGCCCAGGGCTGGGGGGCGGGCGGGGCCCGGGCGGGGCCGGCAGCCGAACCCCCCTCTTGCCCACCCTCAGGTGCCTCGTCCCAAAGCAGCTCCCCCGCCTCGAGCACGCCCAACTCCCCCGCGTCCTCCGCGTCGCACCACATCCGGCCCAGCACGCTGCACGGCCTCTCGCCGAAGCTGCACCGCCAGTACCGCTCGGCGCGCTGCAAGTCGGCCGGCAACATCCCGCTGTCGCCGCTGGCGCACACGCCGTCCCCCACGCAGGCCTCGCCGCCGCCGCTCCCGGGCCACACGGTGGGGAGCTCGCACACGACGCAGAGCTTCCCCGCCAAGCTGCACTCGTCGCCGCCGGTCGTGCGCCCGCGCCCCAAGAGCGCGGAGCCCCCGCGCTCGCCGCTTCTCAAACGCGTGCAGTCGGCAGAGAAGCTGGGCGCCTCGCTCGGCGGCGCCGACAAGAAGGGAGCGCTGCGCAAACACAGCCTCGAGGTGGGCCACCCGGATTTCCGCAAGGACTTCCACGGGGAGCTGGCGCTGCACAGCCTGGCCGAGTCTGATGGGGAGACGCCCCCCGTCGAGGGGCCTGGTGTGCCCCTGCAGGTGGCTGTCCGCCGCCTGGGCCGCCAGGAGTCGCCCCTCAGCCTGGGAGTGGACCCGCTGCCGCCCCAGGGCACCCCCAGGCCTGCCGGGGCATCGAGTAAAGAGGAGCCCCCCGCCGGTGCGGAGGCCGGCACCCAGCCCCGCGCGACGACTCCCGGAGGCCGGACCCTGGAGCGGGACGCCAGCGGCACGCGGCACCAGAGTGTGCAGACCGTGCAGACCGAGGATGGCCTGGGTGGGGCGGCTAGGGCTGTGGCCAAGGCCGCACTGAGCCCGGTGCAAGAACACGAGACAGGCCGGCGCAGCAGCTCCGGGGAGGCGGGCACGACCCTAGTGCCCATTGTTGTAGAGCCGGAGCGGCCTGGGGCCAAGGTCGAGGCGCCCCGGTCTCCGGGCTCGGACTCGAAGGGGTTGCAGGGACCCGGACCCCTGGTGCGGCCCACTCCAGAGGTCCTCCGAGGACCCGAACGCTGGGGGCTGGAGATGGTGGAGGAGCGGACCACGCAGAGCGGGCCTCGCTCCAAGCCCACCTCCCCCAAGCTCTCCCCAGAGGCCCAGACCCCTTCTGTAGCCCCTACGAAAAATGCAACCTGTAGCACAGGGCCCCCAGCCCCACCCACTCCCCTGCCCCAGGCCACCAAGCCTGCGGTGGGGCTGACTTCCAGGTACCCTGCTGAAGCCGTGCCTCCATCAGGCCTGACCAAAAGGGCCTCCTGCCCCATGCCCCCTGGCCCATAGCTGAGGGGGCCGCTGGCCCTGCACTGTACAGCCGCCTGTATACATATGTACACATATAAATAAAGTGTGTCTGTGCTTCGTGAGCTTTCTGAGGCTTGCCCCACCACCCTGGCAAGGCAGGTGGTCTCGCCTATGACCCCAGGAAGCTGCAACGCTGCTCTGAGTCCCAGTGCCCACCTGAAGAAAAAGTTAACAGCCCCATCTACCACTTTCCTTTTATTCCTCACAAATTTTGAGTCAAGTGTGATGGTTCCCATTTTACAGACGAGTAGACTGAGTCACAGGTTAAGGCACACAGTTAAGGTCACACAATAAGGGGCTGAACTGGGATTTAAACTGAAGCCCAAACTGGCTCCTACATGCTCTGCCGGGCTTTCTGGAGACTAGGTGCTGCTCTCCCTCCACAGGGTTCCCAGGCCTTCACCAGAGGCTGGAAGGCTTTCCAGAAGGCAGGCAGCTGGGTACACAGTGTGCCCCCACCTCGGTGCTCCTCTCCACGGTTCCGATTCATGTCACCCACACAGGTCCAGGGTCCTTCTGGGGCTACGCACCACTTGGAGTGGTCCTTCATGGTACTGAAAGCGGGCCCAGCTGGTCCAGGGAAGGCTACCTGGGTCACATCCAGCACTTGCTGGGCCCCAGAGCAGTTGGAGGGCAGGATGCCAGGAGAGTGTTGCCAGAACTGGACCTGTAGATTGCTTCCAAGAGCTTCTGCCAGCCAGCCCGAGTACAGGTCTGCAGAGGATAGAAAGAAGGCATGGACAGGGTCAGGGTCACCGCCAGGGAATCCCTAGGCTACTGGCCCTCTCTGAGCTCAGTTCCTTGGTTGTCAATCCCTGGCTAACAGCTCTTACTAAACTACACTCATCACTTCACTCACAACAACCCTTTACAGTAGATATTAATACCCGCATCTTCCTAGATGGGTAAAATGAGAGTCCAGGTAAATGATGCACCTACCACACCACCAGAGACCAATGGCTGAGCTCAGGCCTGTGGGCTGTGTCCCTCTCATGTGTTTATGGCTCCCAGAGTTCTAGTTCCTACCTCCAACTTGCTCTCAGCCATGGACACACCCGCCACCACCTCGGCAGAGAAAGAGTTCTTCAACCCACAACTCAGGGCTCACCGTCTCCAAACTTCCCAAATTTCGCAAAGCTCTGGAAGGTGGCCCCTGCCTTTGATGTGAGCGGCACACTGCTGTTCCAGGGTCTGTTGAGAACATGGTGGCCCTTGACCACCTCCCCCAGGTCAGGTAACTTCTGGAGGAAGACCGGACCCAGCTGGTAGGCATACACACTGGGGTAAGTGTAGCTCAGCTGTCTGGCTGGAAGGCAAGGGGAGGAGAAAATTAGGGACCGTTCCACATTCTGGTCTGGAAACCGGGGAATCAGCCTGCGTCCTTGTCCCCACTCACCAATCTTTGAGAATTGGTCGAATGGAAAAGACACACAGAGGAGGGTCTGCCCATATTTGTGGGCATTAGGAGGCCAGCTGTATGCCTCGTGTGGAGGGAACTCTGGAACGCTGTGGATCAGCCAGAAGCCCTCGTCTTGGTCCAGAAGCAGCGCACCTGAACCGAAAGAGAGGCTCAGGGGAACTGCCCGAGGTACCCCAACAAGCACATGTGCAGCCAGGACGTCCTCGGTGTGCAGGGAGCCCGGAGAGGGTGTGGGCAGTCTGTGGACCACTGCCGAACCCTTTCCACAGCCCACTGCTGTCACAGTCCAGAGAAAGACAGCAATGACCTAAGATAACCTGCTACCCTGCCCCTGTGTCCTAAAGGAGCCCCCTCCCGCCCCTGCAGGTCAGGAGTTAGCCGGGAAAATGCATAAGGAAGCCAGAGCCGTCCTCCAGCCCCCAATCTGAGCCTCACCCTTCGTGTGCCCGCGGCTGGAAGAGTTCTGAGTCCCGTAGTTACTAGGCGGCTGGTCATTGTAAAGGAGGAAGGCAAGCTGGGGGAGATGGATGGGACAGCATGAAGTTTTCCCCCAGGTCGGGCCCCTCTAGATTCCCACCTGGGCCCCTCTAGATTCCCACCTGGGTTCCGCCGGCACCCCCCACCCCCGCGCGCCCCACTTCACCTGGCTGGTGTTCCGGTACAGCGGCAGCAAGCTGTGGCCTACGGCTCCCTTCGGACTGTCGATGGGCCCCGTCCCGTCGCGCCAGCCCCCGGAGCCCGCATCCAAGTACTTATAGCTGCTACCGTCCGGCAGCTTGTAGACGACGAACCTGGAGGTTGGGAAACGGACAGGAACGGAGGAAGGGGAAGAGAACAAACCCCCGGCTTCACCCCGGTGCAGCAATCCGCAGCCGGCCTGCGGGGTCCCCCCCACCCGCACTCACCAGTCCACGGGCTGCCCCGAGTCCCCGTAGCAGGTCAGGCTCCCTGCGGGGACCCACAGCAGCGCGCCCACGAGCAGCAGGCTCCGCGTGGCCATGGGGCTGGCGGCGGGGAATCTGTGTTGGGACCCCGAGGCGCCGGATCACGAGTTGGACCAGGCCGGGTCCTGGGCGACTTTCATTTCCCCAAACCCTCCATAGAAGCCCAGGCGGAACCTCTCGGGATGAAACTCCGCCCCAGAGCTGAGAAGCAGAGATTTGAAGAGGCTGGTCCTGTTCCCTTGGGGCGGGGCTTCCTTTGGGGCGGCCGCGCCCCTAAGATCCGGTCCTCATTCAGCCGGCCTACGGTCGCCTCCTATTTCCATTGGATGCGACCCTCTAGGCTCCACCCTCTGGCTTGGCCCAGACCGCGCCCTTGGACGGCCGAGTGGTTTCGCGTGTCCCGGCCCCGACTCTACTCCTGGCCAATCACCGCTCATGTTCTTCCGCTAGGCCTCGCCTCTGCCTCTTGTGATTCTTATTTATCCCAATTCCTCCCCACCACTCCTTTTCCCCCCTCGGCTTACGGGTGAGACACAATTTTTTTTTTTCCTTTCCAGCTTTACAGCCTGAGCTCCAACTTTTGGGACTTTTGCTCTCTTAAGGAGAGTTTGTGCCCGGCCGGTGTGGCTCAGTGGCTGAACATCGACCTATGAACCAGAAGGTCACAGGTTCGATTCCCGGTCAGGGCACATGCCCAGGTTGCAGGGTCAATCCCCAGTGGGGGGGGGGGGGGCAGGAGGCAACCGATCCATGGTTCTCTCTAATCATGGATGTTTCTGTCTTTCCCTCTCCCTTCTTCTCTGAAATCAATAAAAAAGATATTTTTATTTAAAAAAGAGGCGTCTGTGCTCTTTGTCCTCTCACCTTTTGTGCTGCATGTTTTCTTGAGGTCAAGGGGTCACTGGATCATGGCATGGTGAAGGGTGCTGTGATTCTGGGGCGGACTGGGGCCTCTTAAAGGGAGATGGTCCCTGTAAATGCCCCTGGGGTTCAAGGCAGGAGGCAAGGAGGATGTAGCCTGATTTTGGGGTGGGGGAAAGGGGAGGCAAGGCCTGCAGGACCCTGTGGGGTATTGCTGAGGTTAGGAAATGAGTGTGAGAGTATGCCCCCCAAAATCACCGCTGGGTTTACAGCTTCCTCCCATCTCCCAGCACCCAAAACTCACAAATTCAGGCCACAGCTGAAGCTTTATCTAGAACGAGCATTGCCACAGGACCCATAACCATTCACAACAGATGCCAGCCACTGTGCGGAGCTGGGATGTTACAGTGTGAAGACCCCTTCTAGAACCAGGGCCTCTGAGAAGCCTCACCCCATAGCCCCTTCCGCTGTGCAAGGCCACCTGTGAGCTGGTCTGAGGGTCCAGCTCTCTGAGGGTCTGTCTCTCTGACTCACTTGTTCGAGTGCCCATCTGAGTCCATTTATTTGGAAGTCTGTCTCGTTGGGTCTACGTGACCCTAGGAAGTCTCTGTGTGGCTCCCTGTGGCTGAGGACATGTGGGAGCTTCCGTTGGGGGCTCCCCCGGGTCTGTCTATGGGCCAGTCCTTGTTCTTTTTTCGTGGATCTGTGGGTCGAGAGTCCGGGCCAAGGTCCATCCGAGGGGAACTGCCCTGCGTGGATCCGCTCCTGTTCCATCCCCAGACCCCAGGAAAGTCCACGTGCCAGGGCTGGTGGTGGTGGTGGTGGGGTTGGCTCAAATGTGACGCTTCATGTGCAAGGCCAGGTGATCCGAGCGAGAGAAAGCCCGAGGGCAGAGCTGGCAGCGGAAGGGGCGCTGGCCTGTATGTTTCCTGTAGTGGCGGGTCAGCTCGTCTGAGCGCGCGAACCGCCAGCCGCAGCCGTCCCATGTGCAGGCATATGGCTTCTCCCCTGGAAGGCGAGGAGACCATGAGTGCCATCGTCTGCCCCACTCCTCCCTCAGGTCCGCCGCTGCATCTGGCCACACTCCTTTGCTCAGCCTTGACTAGGACTAGGGTGAGGCAAGCGAGTCGCTTAGGGCAGTGCACCCAGGTGGCCCACTGCGCCCCCCACCCTTCTTGTTCAGTACCTGCAACTGGTGCCAAGCCTGGCAGGGCCATTTCCTGGGCCCTGTTACCCTGCCCCTGTGTCCTAAAGTCATCCTGCTCTCATCCTTCCGCCTGTCCCCTATGGTCCAGCCCCCTCCCTGCTTCAGAGGACCCTCCAGCTGCTGCCCAACCCTGCCCCTGGCCTTGACCCTTAGGATCCTCTAATGTTCCAGGCCCTGTCTGCGGTGTTTATGCTCCCCTTCCCCCCTCTGCCCCCCCCCCCACACACACTACATCTGGTCCCACCATCTATGTGGACCACTAAAGCAGCAGGTTTTCAACCAGTGTGAAATACCTATTTAGTCAGGGGCACCGACTTCTTTACCCTTAGGTTCTTAAAGAAAATGACAACAGCTAACAAGACAATAGTCACCCATTGTGAGTGCCCTATTTTGAACCATAAATATTTAGGTCGTATAATAGAGTTGTATCTTATTGGTCAAGTCTCGGAAGAAGGTTACATCTGATTGGTTAATTCTTGGTACCAGAAATCTTCATATGCAAGCATAGGCATCTGATTTTTTAAAAAGTCACTTTGGAGCAAAAAGGGTAAGGTACTTTTTGTATGTGTCAGTCATTTTACCTATTTTTTGTCAGGTCGGCAAAAAATATAACATTTTTTTGGTGTGCCACGGAATTTTAGGAAGTAGCTTATGTGTGCCAGGAGATGGAAAAGTTTGAAAATTGCTGCCCTAAAGCACAGGTCCCACTCTTCCTCCTCCCCATCTTTATTCCACAGCCTCGCTCGGTCCTCTGCTCCCTGCTTCTCTTGGGCCCACCCGCCTCCTCTCTTTTCCAGCTATTTCTCCGTGTCTTCCTGGAACCACTCTGCCTCTGAGCACATGAAGCGGACTCTGCCCTGCATCGCCCCTCCTGAGCTCCAACCAGGGACCCTACAGTCTGGCCCCGCCGCCAGGCAAACAACCTACTCTCCACAGTCCTGGCCCCGTCCCCTGAGCCCCTGGCTCCGCTCCCCGCTTGCCACAAACCTGAACCCGGCGTCTTAGGCCAGGTCCCTGGCTTGCCAAACTTGGCCCCTCCCCGCAGTCCCTCCTCCAGCCCCGCCCCCTACGCCACTTGCTAGGCTTTCTGTTCCCCAGCCGGGGCCCAGATCTTTTTCTTTTTTTAAAAAAAAATATTTTTTTTATTGATTTCAGAGAGGAAAGAAGAGGGAGAAGGTTAGAAACATCGACGATGAGAGAGAATCATTGATCGGCTGCCTCCTCACGCCCCCTACTGGGGATGGAGCCCACAACCCGGGCATGTGCCCTTGACCGGAATGGAACCTGAGATCCTTTCCGTCGCTCTATCCGCTGAGCGAAACCGGCCAGGCCGGGGCCCAGATCTTACCCGTCAGTTCCCTGAAACGTTGCTCAGATTTCCAGGTCCTCCCTCTGCCCCCCTACACCCCCCGCCCCCCCTCCCCCCCACACACACACCCGCTACCTGTCCCCTGGCCCTGAGACCCGCTTAGCCCCTCCGGTCGGTACGGGTCCGCCCCCTGGGCCGGGCCTCCAGCCCCTCCCCTTGCTCTCGGCCCCCGCCTCCGAGGTTCCCCTGCAGCCCAGGGGCCCCGCCTCACCTGTGTGCGTGCGCAGGTGCGCCTTCAGGTGCGAGCTCTTGGTGTAGCTCTTGCCGCAGCCCGGGTGCGAGCACGTGTGCGCCGCCTGCCTCTTGCGCGCCCACGAGCGCCGGCTGCGCTTGGGTGGCACGGTCTCCGCGGTCCCTCTCGGGTCTCCGGCGGGTCCCCCGAGTCCCGCACCCGCCGTGCCTGGTCCCAGACAATTCAAGAAGGAGGGGGGCGCGGCGGAGCCGGGTGCGGGCGCCGGGAGCCCGCGGAAGAGCTGGAAGTGCCCTTGGTACTGCGGAGCCGGGTACAAAGCCGGGTACCCGGACAGCAACCCGTAGGGGGCGCCGGGCGCCGCAGGCACCGACATCCCGGTCCGCGGGAAATAGCTGCCGGGGGAGCCCGCACCCGGCCCCGGGAACACCGGCTGCAGCGGCAGTGCCTTGGGCTCGGGGGCCGGGACCATGGCTGGGCCCATGAAGGCGTCGGGGGCTGGAGCTTGTGGGACCGGGCGCGCCCAGCCCGGGTGCTCCTCGGGACCCAAGAGCCCAGCCACCAGCCCCAGGCCGCCCGCGTGCGCTTCCAGGGTCTCGGGCTGCGGCGGGAAGTGCGTTCCGGGACCTTCGCCCGGCGCCAGAGCGCAGGTCTGAGGCAGGCCGCTGAGCTCTGGCCCCGACAGGTTGGTGAAGAAGAGGTCCAGGTCCCAGGCAGTCGCCGGATCCCTCTCGTCGACTTCTTTCTCCCCAGGCGCGTCCTCCAACTTGGGCCTCACGTAGAAGAGCGGCCGAGTCTGGTCCGGGGGACCTGGGCCCAAGTCCTGCAGGTCCTCAAAGCGCCACTGCGGGAGGGAGCCCATAGCGTGAGGCTTCTGAGGTCGCCAGGGTCCCCTTTCCGGAGACGGAGGGGCCTGATGCCCTGATGGGGCAAGGCTGGCCTGCGGCTCCAGAAGGGGGCTTGTCTGCTTGTCTGTGTTGTCCCACTCCCTCACACTGTCCCCGTCCCCCCAGCTTCAGGGACAGAGGTCGGTAGGGTCTGGCTGGCGACTGGAGATAAGACTTACATTATCTGGAGCTGCACTTAGGCATGGGGGAAAGGGTGGCAGGGCTAAGAATGGGAGGGGGGCAGCCTTGCCTGCATTTCCCCCCAGAATCTCCCACTTCTTTCCAATCCTCCTATAAGATTAATTCTTGGATGTCCCCTGGTCACCGTTCTTCCTTCCTTCTCATACCTGGCGTCTCAAGGAGCCTAGACCACCACGGGCTTCAGCTCCAGCCTTAGTTTTCCGAGACAGAAATAGGCCCTGAGACCACATTCAGATCCCTGGGCGGGACTGAGCACCCCCAACCCTGGCCAGGTCTCTGGATTCCAGGACTAGATGCAGACCTGATCCCCAAGCTCTGTGACTGCAGACCCGGACCCCAGCCAGCCTGGCCTCACCTTGAGGAAGTCTTCCTGTGTGTCTGGAAAGGGGCCTAAGGCAGTCAGCATATTGATGGAAGGCAGGGTGGTGTCAGCTGTGGCCATGGCTGGCTGGTGCCCACCCAAGGGCCTCAGGTCTCCTCTCCCTTTGTGGCCTCGTGGGCTCTGAGGCTCTGGTGGCCCCTTGGAAGGCTCCTCTCTGCTCTCAGCTGATTGGCTGCAACCCCTGATAAGGGTCAGGCAAGGCGGGGGGTGTCGGTGTCACCATTTCTGGGGAATAGACCTTGCCCTGGCCTGTTCGGCACAGCGCCTTAAAGACTGACCCTGCATCCAAAGCTCAGTCAGATGTTCAGGGGCTAGGGGTCCAGAGGTTTAGGGGTTCAGGTGTAACATAAAGTGAGGTACTGGCTCCCCCAAAGAAGGAAAGACTTGGAGGCTTCTCATTTACCTACCTGGAGAGGGGGTGACAGGTGGAATGGGGATTCTGGGAAGGGGCTTCCAGATCCCCCTCTCCCTCAACTGGGGCCCTGCACTCCCCTCCCTCTCCCCCTCCCCCAAAACAGAAACAGCCGTGCTGATGGCGGGACTTGGCACAAGCTCCCTGCCAGGCCAAGCATTATCAGACACCCCAGACGGTGGAGGCTGCTATCAGGTGGGGGCCCAGAACAGCCAAAGCTCTGTCCCTGGTGAGTGGCAGGGCTAGAAGCTGGGGCTTCACGTTAGTTTGCCTTGAAATTGCATGGGTTATGAACTGTCAGGGTCTGAGCCCAGTGGCAGGAGGGGCCCCTGCTAATCAGCCTCCATTGCCCCCCACGGACTCCCAGGGAGCACTGTGGGGAGTGGGGCTGTGTGGAGGTTGAAGCTGGTGCCGCTACAGCTGGGTCTGGGGAGAAGTCGGCCACTTCACCTGGACGGGATGAAACCATTGGATTGGACCACAGGAAGCACCTGACTTGCTGGAGACCCACTCCAACGCTTGCCTTGGTCCTGCTACTGCCTGATTTCTTTTTTTTTTTTTAAATATATTTTATTGACTTTTTATAGAATGGAAAAGGGAGGGATAGAGAGTTAGAAACATCGATGAGAGAGAAACATCGATCAGCTGCCTCCTGCACATTTCCTACTGGGGATGTGCCCACAACCAAGGTACATGCCCTTGACCGGAATCAAACCTGGGACCCTTGAGTCCGCAGGCTGATGCTTTATCCACTGAGCCAAACCGGTTAGGGCAACTGCCTGATTTCTGTCCCACATGGGGCAGGATCCAAGGTGCTGCACCAGGGGCCTCCACCGTGGTGCCCTGGGATCCCAGGGTGGGCAACATGAACACACATCACAGACATATAGTTCACACATACATTTACATATGTAACGTGCAATTACATAATGACACAAATTCCTGGTCACCTCAGCCACATTGACCATGTTGACCCTACCATATGCTTGTCTGTGCATCACATAAACCATGTAGTCAGGAAGATACAACCATATGCTGTTTAGTTACACAATGTTGTAGTCACATAACCCCTCAGACATAGATTTCATAAGCACGCGGAATCACCCAATCACATACAGTCAGACAATTACGGTGGTGCGGTTTAGCTACAACTAAACAGACACAAGGGCATTCTTGGATATGTGGTCACAAAACTATAGAAGACACAGTCACGCAATCCTGTCAAACACAGATGCAGCCTTAGACACAAAGGTACATAGCCCAGTGGCTTACAGCCCTTTACAAACACACCATGGTGTAGTTCTACACATACTGACATTGGACACAAACACAGCCACACACTGTACCGTACAAAATCTACAACCTTTTGCAGTCATGCCTATGATTGGTCACACAATTGTACAGACCAATGACCAGCCCTAGGGGCACACTCATTCAAATGCAGTCAACTGCACCAACATGGAATTAAATACTCTAATGGGAAAGACACACAACCTTGCCCAGACACAGACACCAATCAGAGTTGGTGTGCCACAAATGCATCACACAAGAAGACAAAAAATTATCACGTGCTAATAAGTTTTTTGGGTGGGGGCAAAAAGTAATGTAAAAGCCAGTTCTTCACACTAACTAGAATGAGTACAAGAAAAAGAAAAAAGGAATATACCAATTGTTAGCAAAGGTGTGGAGAATTGGAACCCTAGTACACTGCTGGTTGGAATATATATATATATTTAATTTTCTATTCAAATCCTCTGCCCATTTAAAAAATATATTTTTATTGATTTCGGAGAGAAAAGAAGAGCGAGAGAGAGATAGAAATATCCGTGATGAGAGGGAATCATGGTGGATTGGCTGCCTGCTGCAAGTCCCCTACTGAGGATTGAGCCTGTATCCTGAGCTTGTGCCCTTGACCGGAATCAAACCTGGGACCTTTCAGTTCGCAGGCTGACGCTCTATCCACTGAACCAAACTAGCTTGGGCTGCTGGTTGGAATATTAAATGGTGCAGCTACTGTGAAAAACAGTTTGATTATTCTTCAAAAAGTTAAACATATGTTACCATATGAACCAGCAATTTCCCTCCTAGGTATACACCCAAGAACTGAGAACAGGGCCTCAAACACAGCAGCATTATTCACAGTCACCAAAGGGCGGCGACAACCCAGTGTCCATTACCAAATGAGTGAGGAAACAAAATGTGGCCCGTTCATACAATGGGATATTATTCAGCCGTAAAAGGGTAGAAATTATAATACACGTTCTTTCACTCTAAAACAAGTGAAAGAAGCCAGTCACAAAAAGCTACATATTGTTATATTTACATGAAATATCCAGAATAGGCAGACCTACAGGGACAGAAAGATTAGTGGTTGCCAGGAGTCAGAGGGAGGAGGGAATGGAAAGTGACTGCTAATGGGTACAAGTCTCCTTTTGGGGTGATGGAATGTTCTGGAGCTAGATAGAGGTAGTGGTTGTGCAACATTGCGAATGTACTAAATCCCACTGAATTGTTCACCTTACTTATTTAATATATTTGTATTGATTTCAGAGAGGGAAAGAGAGAAACATCAATTATGAGAAATATTGACTGGCTGCCTCCTGCATCCCCCCTTCTGGGGATTGAGCCCACAACCCAGGCATGTGCCCTTGACCAGAATCCAACCCGGTGCTCTTCAGTCCTCAGGCCAACGCTCTATCCAAACCAACTAGGGCTTGTACACTTTAAATGGCAAATTTTATGTGACTTTTACTTCAGGAAAATAAAATGGCTGGAATTAGAGTGGTTTTCTGGAGAGAAAAACCGTCTCTTTAAAAAAAATTTTTTTATTGATTTCAGAAAGGAACTGAGAGAGAAACATCAGTGATGAGAGAGCATCATTGATCAGCTGCCTCCTGCACGCCCCCTACTGGGGAATTGAACAGCAACACGGGCATGTGCCCTGACCAGGGAATTGCACTGTGACCTCCTGGTTCATAGGTCGACATTCAACCACTGACCCACACTGGCCGGGCAAGACAGAGTCTCTTTTAAGGAGAGATCTAGGTTTAGGATGAGGCACTAAACAGGCATGCTGGCTCTGAAAGATGAGTCAACAGGGTAAGGGTCCAGAGAGAAAGAGGCATTTGGCTGGGAGATAAGGCTTCTGGGATGATGAGCCTGTAGGAATACTGGACTTTGAAGGACAGCAAAGGCCTGAGCCTTGATTTTGGTGCCCCCCTGGGCACAGAGAACTCCAGCACCCACAACAGCTTCGGGGCAAGGAGCTTTGGAAGAAAGGAAGCAGTAGAAAGAAGAGGTCTCTCCAGGAGGAGGGACATGTCCAGAAAAATAAGAGCTACGCAGAACACCAGATATTTCAGGGTGGTGTTGGACTGCCTACTGTGTGAGGAAGAAGATTCAAATAATTTCATTTAAAAAAAAAATATTTTACTAGGGGCCTGGTGCACAAAAATTTGTGCACTCGGGAGGTCCCTTAGCCCAGCCTGTGCCCTCTCGCAGTCTGGGACCCCTCTGTGGATGTCCACCTGCTGGCGTGCCTAGTCAGCCTGGGTGAGGGGCTGATGGCTGTTTGCAGGCTGGCCAAGCTCTCCAGTGTGGACTCTCACCCCACTGGGGTGTGGCCAGCCTGGGTGATGGACTGAGGGCCATTTCCAGGCTGTCCATAGCCCCTTCAGGTTTTGGGTCCCTACTGGGGTGCCTGGGCAGCCTGGGTGAGGACCTGAGGGGTATTTTCAGGTTCCCCACTGTCCCTTCAGGGTTCAAGTCCCTACTGGGGTACCTGGCCAGCCTGGATGAGGGGCTGATGGCTGTTTGTAGGCTGGCCAAGCCCCCCAATGTGGACCCTCATTCCATTGGGGTGTGGCCAGCCTGAGTGTGAGCCTGAGGGCCGTTTTCAGGCTTTCAGGCTGCCCATAGTCCCTTCAGGTTTTGGATCCCTACTGGGGTACTTGGCCAGCCTGGGTGAGGGGCTAATGGCTGTTTGCTGGCTGGCCAAGCCCCCCAGTGGGGTCCCTCACCCCACTGGGGTGTGGCCAGCCTGGGTGCGGGCCTGAGTGCCATTTTCAGGCCTAGGCAGGTAACGAAGCCTCCTGTCTGCTTCAGCTCCGTGGCTTCTATAATTGAAAGAATGTTGCCTTAGTTAGAGGCTCAGCTGGCCTAGGCAAGCAGTTTCCTCTGTCACTGGTGCAACAGAAGCCTGCTGTTTCCTTCAGCTCCGAGGCTTCTATAATTGAAACAATGTTGCAACTATGTTGTTGCCTGGAGCACAGAGAGACCCAGCGGGCTGGCAGACAGTTTACTCCTGGTGCAACGGAAGCCTCTGTTTACTCTAGCTTGGTGACTGCTGGCCTCCATCTTGGCTGGGTTAATTTGCATACAGCCGCTCTGATTGGCTGGTGGGCATGGCTTAGGCATCCTGAAGAAACAGTCAATTTCAATATTACTCTTTTATTAGATTAGATTGATTTTTCATAGAGAAGAAGGGAGAGGGATAGAGAGTTAGAAACATCAATGAGAGAGAAGCATCGATCAGCTGCCTCCTGCACACCCCCTGGTGGGGATGTGCCCACAGCCAAGATACATGCCCTTGACCGGAATCAAACCTGGGACCCTTCAGTCCGCAGGCTGGCTCTATCCACTGAGCCAAACTGGTTAGGGCTAATTTTATTTTTATATTAAGGAAAATACGGGCCCAGGAAGTGGGAGAATCCAGGGACACCAAGACCTCAGGCACTTGGGGACTTGCAGGCCAGAGGTCACATTCAGACACAATCCCACAGTTATTCCCATCACACCCAGTCACAGTGTGTGAGGCAGAGCATGCTACGCACACGACACTTCTCAGAGCATCTAGGTGGGAAGAAGTGCTCCTGGGTGGGCAAGGGCCTGTTCTAGGAATTGGGAGGCCTGGATCCCAGTCCTGGTCCCTGTTCTGCACATGGCCAACTGTCACCTTGACCAAGTCTATTTTGCAATCTGGACGTTATTTTTCCCAAATAGGAATGTGCAGGATATGATAGATGTGTGTCTTCCATCTAAACTAATAAAAGCGAAATATTAAAATTAACCGTTTCTCCGAGACAGGGTAAGCCACGCCCACCAGCCAATCAGAGTGGCTGTGTGCAAATTAGCCCAGCCAACATGGCGGCCGCCACTCACGGACCTGAGTAAACAGCCCTTTCCATTGCGGCAGGAGGGAAAGTGAAGCTGCGCCCTTCAGCTCAGCTCCGATTAAACTGCCTCTAGCAGTTTTGAAACATTGTAACAATCATAGAATCCTCTGGAGCTGAAGGAAAAAGCAGCTCCGGCCTAACCAGTAAAAGTAACAATTGTTTCATTATAGACACTGCGAGGTGAAGCAGAGGCTTCGTTAGTAGTTAGAAGGTCGCCTTAAAGGAACAGTGTATCAATTACCCCAGGCCTTCAAGGAACAGTATCAATTATAGGAGAAAAAACTCCAGAAGCTGCGTCCAGCTGGCCTTGCTGGGACGTTGGGTCAATGGGAGCTGTGGGCAGCCTGAAAGCCCCTCACCCAGGCTGGTCAGGCACGCCAGCAGGTGGGCATCCCCCGAGGGGTCCCAGACTGCGAGAGGGCACAGGCCGGGCTGAGGGACCTCCCGAGTGCACAGAGCGGCTGCAGGGCGGGACAGCGCAGGACCCAGGACCC
>PVJC01007808.1:0-50311 GCA_004026665.1 Murina feae
CTGTCTTTTGCTCTTGGCATTTTAATTATGATGTGTCTTGGTGTGGTCCTCCTTGGATTCCTTTTGTTTGGGGTACTCTGTGCTTCCTGGACTTGGAAGTCTATTTCTTTCACCAGGTGAGGGAAGTTTTCTGTCATTATTTCTTCAAATAGGTTTTCAATATCTTGCTCTCTCTCTTCTTCTGGCATCCTTATAATTCTGATGTTGGTATGCTTGAAGTTGTCCCAGAGGCTCCTTACACTATCTTCATATTTTTGGATTCTTTTTTCTTTTTGCTTTTCCGGTTGGGTGTTTTTTGCTTCTTCGTATTTCAAATCTTTGACTTGATTCTTGCGATCCTCTAGTCTGCTGTTGGATCTCTGTATATTATTCTTTATTTCAGTCAGTGTATGTTTATTTCTAGCTGGTCCTTTTTTATATCCTCGAGGGTCTCATCAAATTTATCGGCAGTTTCTAGAAAATTCTCGAAAAACCTTATAACCGTGGTTTTGAATTCTATATCCAGTAGTTTGCTTTCCTCCATTTCTGTCATTTGTGATCTGTTTCTTTGTCTCTGCATTTTGGCTGCTTCCCTGCATCTATGGTGGGAGAACTTCTGTGCTGGAGACACCCTTATGGAGCAAGACTTGCTTCAGTGGGGCTTTGGTGCTCACTGAGTCTGCCCCGAGTATGTCCCTTTTGGATCTGAGGAGTTGTAATCTGGGTGGTCCCGCTCTGATCATTGGGTACACTGGTTCTTGGATCTCTAAGGAGATGCTATTTTAGCTTCTGCCTGAGGCTGCCCAGCCTTTTATATGCAAAAGCCTCTTCATGCAGCTTGTGTGGGGCAGAGTCTCAGGGGATCAACAGGGTGGAGCAAACAGCTATGGCTAATTCTCAGCCCTGCCCTCGGCACCACCAAGAGAAAGCTGCTCTGGAGTTCCTCCGGGTGCCAGACAGTCCAGCTTCTCTCTGTATGAGTCTGGGTTCCCAGAAACTCGCCCGGAACTGGAGTTCAGAGCCGTAGGGAGGTTGTGACTCCCTCCGTGTTGAAAAAGACAACCATGTCCTCAGTTGCAAGCCCTTTCCACAAGCCCTTTCCACGTGCGCGCCTCCGTACCTCTGCACTTTACTTCCACACCTCCTCGGGGTCTCAGTCTCTTTCTAGTTGAATTTCCACTCAGCCAGCCTTCCTGTGGGTCTGGGTGGTGTCCGTTTTTTCTTTTCATTGTGGTTTTGAAATGGTTGTGCGAGGCAGCAATTCCAGGTGTTTACCTATGCCGCCATCTTGGTTTCTCTCTAGGCCCTATACTTTTTAATTATCTTTGCTACTGAAAGAGCACACAACTTTTAGACCTATGCTGTTTCTATTTCAATTTTATTGATGCCCAGAGCAGCAGCACTACCTGTGTTATTAACTTGGGGTTGTGATCATAGGAAATCTCTGATTAGCCTCTCTACTATGAAGATTTCTCAGTTTCTTTCTAAGTTTAACAGCACAGAATTATTCTCAATCTCCCCAGATCTTCATTTCTTGTTTTCTTTCTAAAGCCACCTAGCTATACTCTTAGTATAATCCTGAGTCCCTACACTTAAATTCATTTTGTTCTTTCTCTCTGAATTCAGTTATTTAGACGCTCTCTAAATAAAATCATTTTTTTCCCCTAACTCTAGCCAAAGTGGAAAGTCCTGGTTGTTATTTCAGGAATCTCAGGGATTTAGTACCTCAAATACTAAATTACCTCATTAAACACAAATTATTATGTTGTCTTAGGAAGTACCCATTGCCTCCCATAAAAGAATCCCAAAACATTAAAACATACAACATAATGTTTTAACCACGTCTTAATCCATTATCACTCTTTAGAGAAGAGATTAATTCTATGAGGTTTTTTCATGTCTGTATTTCAATAATACTAACTTCTAAAAGGAACACATAGAGATCATCTAGAGAGCTCAAGAGTTCATTCCAGGCCAGAGAAAAGCTAAGAACACTAGGAATAAATGGTTATAAATCATTTTAATTTAGCAAATGAAAATTATTTCTTTGTAAACGAGAAGTGATTTCTGTTGTTTTGTCTGAGAAATAGTCACAAAGATCGCTAATAAATATAACTAGGAATAGATAAAAATGCTCATCACTAAGTAACTCAAATTGGTATGAAACATAGATACTGAATACAAGGGTGCTGACCAAATTGCTTTTCTTACCAATATTCTCTAATGGTTAATGACTAATATTCATCTTGTTGTTTTTTTAATAAATATTTCTTATTGATTTCAGGGAGGAAAGGGCAAGGAGAGAGAAAGAGAAAAAACATCAATGATGAGAGAGAATCATTGAATGGCTGTCTCCTGCATGGCCCACACTGGGGATTGAGCCCACGACTGGGCATGGACACTGACTGGGAATCAAACCTCGACCTCCTGGTTCATAGGCTGACACTCAGCCACTGAGAAATACCAGCCCAGCTCAGCCTGGTTTAAAAAAAAATTCTGTTTGGAGAATGAAAAAAGTTTCCATGCAGGTGAAATCACATTTAAATCATCTCCCAGGAACTCTGAATTCCTTTGTGATGATTCAGTTATTATTATAAATTTATAGCTAGAAATCACATTCTGAGGGTACAGGAGATAAAAAATTATCTGTCTTTAATAATAATGATAAAGATAATTTAACAATAAAAGCTATCATTTATTGAATGCCTACTATTTCTCAGGCACTAACTGTTTTATGTATTTTTTTCTTTGTAGTAAATTAGTGTGTGAAAAGCAAAGCTTTGTAACCTGTAGAGAAGTTATGCATAGATAGAAATATCTTATGTAAACGAATTCCATCATTTTCTTTCTCCCATCTCCAGAGGTTTCTTTTGGGTTGTTGTGGGGGTGGTTCTTTTTCTTCCTAATGTATTAATACTAACGGTGAATTTCAAGTTTAATGGAGTTTCAGCTTTGTATAGTTGTCAATGAGGTAGGAAGAAGGGAAGGAAGTTGGAGGGCAGTTGTTCCTAGATGTCAGAATAAGAGAATTATTAAATTCAACTATTAGGCTCATTTCTTTTTATCTGACTTCTGAATGCATAGGCACAGAAAGTCACCGTTATGTGAGGGCCCAGATTAAATACTTATAATCCTTTATTATTCGTTTTAGAGAATGTCTTATGGCAAAAAGCACTGTTAATATAGGTCAGCTAATAAAACATGGAATAACTATAGCAATCTGTTGTCATTAATACTGATATCAATGAGCTTTATTTTAGTCCTCCTGTAATGGATAATTGATGAAAACAGGGAACCACTTACTTCAATATGATAGAAGGCATTGGGATTTCAAAAAACTGTTCTCGAATGGGCACAAAGGGCAAGAGACCAGTGAAGAACAGGCCGAGAATGAGCAAAACGCGCTGCACACTGAAGAGGATGGGGATATCTGAATTCTAAAAGACACAAACAATACCATGTTGCTTTGCAACTGCTCAGATAGAGGGTTATTTCACAATCCTCAAAATTTCCCAAGACTTTTATGTTTTGTCAATCCTCACCAGAGGGTACTTTTCCCATTGATTTTAGAGAGAGTGAAAGGGACGGAGGGAGACAGGGAGACAGAAATAGAGAGACTGTGAAACATCGATGTGAGAGACACGCATCAATTGGTTGCCTCTTGCATGTGCCCTGACCAGGGCGGGGATCGAACCTGCAATCCAGGTGTGTCTATGAATTGAGCCTATGACCCTTTGGTACACAGGCCAATGCTCTAACCACCAAGCATATTGGCTGAGCTACATTTGAGTTTTTTGTATAAAAGTAATATACTTGGGGGAAAAAAACATGTAAAAAAGTAATTTATTTTAAATAATAGCTCTAAATTACCCATCTCTTTATTTTCTAAAAAAATAGAGTAAATATGTTTGAGGATTTCTTTTTCCCCTATGGTTGCATGCTGCTTTGTAGTATTTTCAGTTTATTTATATATATATAGGTGTGTCAGCTGCAACTTAATATAGAAGTCCCTGAAAAACCTTGATTTCTGCAAATTCAGACCCTACGAATAACAGGATGGAAAACAGGGTTAGGAGCTAAACCTCAAAACTTATGCAACTTTGGAACCAGAGTAAAAACAGTAACTGGTACTTCTGAAGAGTCATGCAAGGCTGCCAATGGGAGAGGTGAGGAGGGAATTGGTATACCACTGGCATAACAACTGGCCACAACCCATGTTTCGTTTTTTTAAAATATATTTTTATTGATTTCAGAGAGGAACGGAGAGAGAGAGAGAGAGAAACATCAATGATGAGAGAGAATCATTGATTAGCTGCCTCCTGCACGCTTCACACTGGGGATGGAGCCCACAACCTGGGAATGTGCCCTGACTGGAAATCGAACTGTGTTCTCCTGATTCACAGGCTGACGCTTAACCACTGAGCCATGCCAACCAGGCCCCCATGTTTTTTAAATGAGAAAATCTGGAATGGGACCCAGGCATTAGTAGCTTTTGTAACTGTTCAGGTAATTCCAACATACAGCCAAGGTGAAGAGCCACTGTATTATCCAGCTGGCATGGCTCAATGGTTGAGCATGGCTCTATGAACCAGGAGGTCATGGTTCAATTCCTGGTCAGGCACATGCCTGGGTTGCAGCTGATCAATGAATTTTTCTCTCATCATTGATGTTTCTCTTTCTCCCTCTCCTTTTCTCTTTGAAAAAACACACAAACAAACCAAAAACCAAAAACCATTCAGGGAGAATAGTGCCACATGTTTCCCAGTGTGTAGCCCACTTTCTTTTTTTTTTTAGTTTCTAGCATATGGGAATTAAAGAGCTAATGTAAAATTCTTGTAAATCTTAATACTTTGTATTAATACTTGTAAATCTTAATACTTAATATTTATAAATCTTAATATTTAACACTTTAAAAATTATAAAAGATGCAAGTTTTTAAATTCTAAAATGACAGGAAACTAAAAACAAAACAAAAACCCCAACTACTTATCTACCTAACTAAATAAATAAAATGACAGAAAGCCAGAGGCCTCTAGAAAAAAAAAATGAATCAAAGAAAAAGTTCTGTGATTCTGGGCCAAAAGTGAACTTTTTATTCTGAAATAATTATAGTTTCACAGGAGGTTGTAAAAACATAATATAGTCCTATTCCTATATAGCCTTAACTCAGCTGGCCCAAATGGTGACAATCCTGTAAACCAATCCAATTATTTTGAACTTTAATTGTAAGGTCCATTATCTCTATAAAATCCATTATCTATAAATCCATTATCTCTATTAGCAAACTCTGGTTAGGTGCTTTCACCCAGGATCATTGGTTTTCATATTAAAAAATTATTACTACAATAATTTACCATTTATAGATATATAACAACAATTATTTATCATTTTTGAAAGAATTACCTCTTTGTAGCACTTTCCTACGATTTCATAATTGGCATTACCCCACACTGTTATGTGTTCTCGTCTGTACTGTTTCACCAACTCTGAAACCTACAAGTGAAAATTCAAATTTTTATGCATGTGCGTACTGTAAATCCACTTACATTATTTCATTTTAAAAATGGGTTATAATTGTCTATCTGCCAGTGAACAGTACAAAATCTTGGAACAAGCAATGCATAAATTAAGATTATTTTATAGAATATAAGAAATTAGTTACATTTTACCATTATATCATTTATCTAACAGAATACAACTACTTAAAAATTTGACATACTAACTAAAAAAGAACAAGTTAAACTAGAAGATAATTATACAAATGCCAGAACCATTGGCTCAGGGGAGCTCACTTTTATCCAAGATTGAGACATGACAAGTCTGAGAACAGGCTTTCCTACAGTAAAGTGATCTCCTTTACCAGGCATTATTTAAACACTGACCCCAGAGCATCACATTTCCTTGCACATTATCAGTCTATGCAGCCACCTACTCCAGCCTTATTAGTTTGTGAAATTGGATGCAACACAGTCAGAGGAGGCAATGCCATAAGTACCTTCTTAATCAGCACACTGTTGTTGACTTTGATATCGATGTTAATGGGAGTGTTAGGAAATGCCTCAAAAACTTCCTTCAATAATGGAATTCGGTTATCTTTTCCTTCACATTGGCATGCTGAGAAAGCAAGATTTTTAAATGTATTTTTAAAAGATAACTTACTTTTTGATGGTTAGAAGAGATAAAGTAGTAGTCATAATAGGACATTTACAAAATGATGAAAAGCATAAAAAAAAGAAAAATCATATAAATGCAACAATTTAGATATAACCATTGTGACCATTTGGTATACTTTCTCTACTCTTTTTTCCCCCATGCATAATTTAATAGCGTTATAGTATACTTACACATTTTAACCTGATCTTTTTACGTAAGAAATAAATACACTGTATTTATAATTATGTTTTAAGTTGTTTCATTAAACTTTAAAAAATATATTTTTTTATTGATTGGAGGGAGGAAGGGAGAAGACAGAAACATCAATGACGAGAATCATTGATAGGCTGCCTCCTGCACCCCCTACCCCCAGAACTAGGAATGGAACCCGCAACCCGAGCATGTGTCCTTGACCAGAATTGAATCCGGGACCCTTTAGTCTTCAGGCTGACACCCTATCCCCTGAGCCAAACCAGCTAGGGCTCATTACACTTTTTGATACTGGATTTACATGAAGTTGTAAGAGATAATAGATATCTGTGCACCCTTTACCCAGATTCCCCAATGGTGACCTTGCAAAACTATAATACAGTATCATAACCATGATACTGACATTGATATAATCCACCAATCTAATACTATAATTATTTTTGGTTAATTCTCACCTGAGGGTATTTTTCCATTAATTTTTTTTTTTTTTTTAAGAGAGAGTAGAGGGGAGGAGGGGGAGAAACATTGATGTGAGAGACACAGACACATTGATTGGTTGCCTCCTGCATGTGCCCAGCCTGGGACAGGGATGGAACCTGGAACCTAGGTAACATGTGCTTGACTGAGAATTGAACCCATGACCCTTCAGTGTAGGGGCAATGCTCTAATCACTGACCCACACCAGCCAGGACTACAATTATTATTTTAAAGTTTTAAAAATATTCCATTGAGTAGCCATATGTCAATTTAATTACTTTCATTTAACCATTTCCCTTGAAAGGTAGCAGTGTCTGCTACTCCAAAATATGCTGCTTTGGTATAAGGATTACTTCTAACTGAAGGCAATGGAGAAGATGCAGATACAAGAAAGGCTCTCTGCCCTTCCCTTTTTGCCTTAAAACAAGACTTAAATTTGTACAAAAATTAATCACCCAGACCTAGCCGGTTTGGCTCAGTGGATAGAGAGCATCCGCTTGTGGACTCAGGTTCCATTCCAGTCAAGGGCATGTACCTTGGTTGCGGCACCTTCCCAGTGAGGGGTGTGCAGGAGGCAGCTGATCGATGTTTCTCTCTCATTGATGTTTCTAACTCTCTATACTTCTCCCTTCCTCTCTGTAAAAAAAAAAATATATTAAAAAAATCAATGAAATTATTTTTTAAAAAATTAATCACACACAACCATAAACTTATCAGCACCAGAGGACGCTATATAACCAAACTGATTAGCCTTTATCTTCCATTACTCTCCCACATATTTACATTCCCACAATTTGCCACCCTAAAAATTCAAAGTCCTTTTCCTTTGTCTTGTCACTTCTCTGAAAATATATTATTGTTAAAATGCTATATAAACTCAGGTTCTAGCCATCTTTGAGTCTCTCCCTTGAGACATACATATTAATACACCTCTGCTTGTTTTTCTCGTATTAATCTCTCTTGTTACAGAGTCTCAGCTGAGAAGCTAGAAAGGTAGAAAGAAAAATATTTTTTTCTTCTCTATAGCCTATCAGTGGTTACTGAGATTGTTTCTAAAGTTTTGCTCTGTTATCATCATTGAATTTTTCAGAGGTTGAGAATAATATGTTCAGGCAAGAGAAATACACACTAGTTCAGTAATGTGTTGAGTGCAACTCAATTCAAAGAAAATTGAGTCATGAAAAAAATTCAAAGAGGATATTAATCATCCTTTATATTTCTCTGTATCTCCTGAGGTTTATTTTCTCCAGATGAGGGGCAATATGGGGTAGCTAAATACTGGCCTGGTGAGGAGAAAATCTAGATTCGAGTCCTGACTTTGCCATTTACCAACTGTATGACCTTAATTTACATCTTTAGGCCTCTTTCTTTATCTATAATATGAAGAGACAGAGAGTCTCAAAGGTCTCTTCATGTTCAAAAGTTTTATGATTTTATGAGGAAGGTATAAAAACCAGAAAAAAATTAAAACTTTTTTTTCTCTCAAATGATCTTTTCATTTTTATGAGGCTTTGGTTTTGCTCTACAAAGGGAAAAACAGGAAAAACTTCACTTCTAAGTTTTCTTTTACTTAAAAAATTGTATTTTATTATTAATATTTTTAAAATCTTCATTGTCTAAAGTATTACATATGTCCCCCTTTCCCCCAAATTGACACCTTCTAGCCTGCCCCTACTCCCCACCCATGAAATTTTCTTAACTTTCACAAGTTCACAAATGACATAACTATTAGAAAAACTTGGCAAGTATAATCCTATTAATTACAAGAATGAGAAAGATTTCCTCAGACTAACACAGCTTAATGATACTTACCTAGAAGGCAAAAACCAACAAACATCGGATCTAAATATCACTCAGAGATAGCTAATTTAAATAAAGTTTTCTAATTTTTACTTGCCTTTCTAAAATTTCCCAAAGAGAAATTTTACTGACCAATTTTAAATGTAGCTCACTGAGCAGTTAACAGTTCTTTTTGAAAATTAATATCAATAGATCCTTGACATGTAACCAAAGTTTTAAGTATATCCAAGCCATACCATGGACCATAACACACAGCATATGTCTTATTGTAAGACATAATAGCTTTACTGAGTTACATTGGAATCATTCAAAGCATGAGGCTGAATTGTGATGGTGCAGGAGACTATACCTGCTCAGCAACCCTGTATCTCAAGGTGTATTTTTCATTCTAACATAATTAACAAATGAGGGACAAGGGATATGTTTCTTTGTAAGATATGCTCCCTCAAAGGAAAGAAAACTGTTACGCTGGCAATTAAAAAGTGAAGATGACTAGGAAAAGTATGGTTTTATTTATTTATTTATATTTTTATTGATTTCAGAGAGGAAGGGAGAGGGAGAGAGAGATAGAAACATTAATGATGAGAGAATATCACTGATCAGCTGCCTCCTGCACAACCCCCACTGGGGACCAAGCCAGCAACCCAGGCATATGCCCTGGCCAGGAATTAAACCATGACCTCCTGGTTCATAGATCGATGTTCAACCACTGAACCACACTGGCTGGAATGGACAATTTATTTGAGAAACAGAATTTTCTTTAAAATTTAAAATATGGAGCACCTGAATGATATAGAATCAAATGTGAGACAATTAGTAAGAATCTGAAAGGGGTCACTTCAATATCTTTTCATTTATTTGATTTATGATTACTATAAGTTATAGTAATATTCTAGAACTGGAATCTTCAGAGGTACAAAGGGTCCCTAATATTATATGGATTTCTTGTCATTAGTATTTGGCTTAAATTAAATGTCTATAATTTTAGTAGAATGACCTAATTAAATCTCTGGACTTCATCTTTTCAGTGTTAAGATTTCAGATTAGGCCTGAGAGAATTTTTTGAGGGCAGTACTTTTAGCTGGAACTTACTATGACAAGAGAACTTGCCTATATATCTAATTCTCAACATAAATGAATACACTTTAATATTAATGTTTAAGTTGCAAATGGGAAATATTACCTTTTTGAAATGTGACATCCAATTTGCCAAGGTAAGGTGGGAGTTCCTTTAAATGATATGATTGAAAAGAGTTAGCTCTCAAAAAATAAGTATTTTAATATCTTACATTAAGACATAAATATTTGCTTTTTCAAAAATAAAAGAACAAAACACTACATATGAAAGTAGCAGAACATCTTCAAAAGCAATTTAATCATATAATTATGTGAAAATTCTCTATACTTTCTTGCTCGATTTTGCTGTAAACCTATAACTAACTGTTCTAAAAACTAAAGTCCATTAAAAACAAAAAGTTCAGAAAATGTATATCATGTCAAAATATTAAAAATACAATATACCTAATAAACAGCAGGATCATATAAGAAAACATACAGGATATTCAATAAGATAGTACCCTATTAATGTAAGTTTTCTTTAGGTGGTAAAACAGCATTTTTCCTTCTATTTATCAGGATTTACTACTAAAACCAGATTTTTAAAGGGTTCTTTCCTATACTGTAAGAGTAAAACCAATTTATATATTTAATCCAAATAAAACAAATTAAAGAATATTTCAAGGAACTGAACTCTAGTAGTTTTACATTTGAGGACTTTGGTAATTTTGTTAAATTACTTACAAAAATAAGACTCTATATATGTACATAGTGAGTACATCTTTACTGAAACTCAGAATAGTTTTTTAAAATTTCCTTTGACATTCATTGTTTAACCACTGTCATTTATTTTTTATTATTTATCTGGCAATCACTGTTTTTAAAAATGTCACAGGCCCAAGATCTACTAGATATTAGTTTATCATGCATTTTTATACTTACACAGTACTTGAGATCTGAGATGTTCACATTGACTCCAGTTGATCTCTTTAGATTCTCATCATGTGACACAACAACTTGCTCATCTTTTGTGATATGACAGTCCAATTCCAGCATATCAGTTCCAATGGTAACTGCACTGAGGAAATACAAATAATGACATTCTGAAGCTTAAATTTGGAATTATAAATCAAACAGCAAAAAATTAAAAATCCACAATATTAAAATTTCTCAACACTGTCATCTATTATGATTTACTGACGTGAAAACATTCTAAAGGAACTCAGAAGATGAGAAGCATTTTATCTTTCCATAACTAGCTATCCTAACTTCTGTCAGCCCAATAGAATGGAAAGAACACTGGGCCAGAAGTGAGGAGATCTAGGTGTCAGTTCCTGCTTTGCTACAAATTTGCTGTATAACATTGGGCAAAAGTAAATGCCCCCGCAGGGCCTACATTTCCACATCTATAAAATGAAAGGAGTGAAAAACAAGAAAAGGATGCCAGCTTTCTACACTTTAATTCAACATAGGATAGGAATTCTAGCCAGGGCAATTAATTAAGGAGAAATAAAAGGGGTGTGGGGGTCCAAATTGGAAAGGGAATCATAAAACAATTCTACTGACAATAGCATAAAAAGAATAAAAAAACTTAGAAATTAACTTAACCAAGGAAGTGAAAGATTTGTACAAAGAAAACTACAAAACATTGTTGAAAGAAATTAAAGAAGAAATACATAATGGAAAGACATCCCATGTTCAAGAATTAGAATATACTTAACATTGCTAAAGCAACTACTACACTTATCTACAGAGTCAATGTAATTCCTATCAAAATCCCAATGATGTTTTTGGCAAAAATAGAAAAATGCACCCTAAAATTGATATGCAACCTCAAGGAACCCCAAAGAGTCAAAACAATCTTGAAAAAGAACAAAGCTGGAACACACACACCTCATGACTTCAAAACTTATTACAAAGCTACAGTATAGTGTAGTGTAACCCTGACATTTTTTTCTTGTAATGCAAGTGACTGACTTAAACTTTGATTGCCAAGGCATCCACTTAAAAGACGTTTGCAAAGGATTATGTCTAAAAAACAATGTAGATGCCTTAATTGAAAAATACTTTTAAAGCTGCTAACCATCATCTGAGCCTTCAGTGAGTCATAATCTCTTTGGTGATGAAGGGTCTTGCCTCAATGTTGATGGCTGCTGAGTGATTAGGGTGAAGGTGCTGAAGACTGAGGTGGCTGTGGCAATTTTTTCAACAATGAGGTTCTCTACATTGGTTGACTCTTCCTTTCACGAATGATTTCTCTGTAGCATGTGATGCTGTTTGATAGCATTTTATCCAGTCAATCCTCTCAAACCCTGCCACTGTTTTATCAATGAAGTTTATGTAATATTCTAAATCCTTCGTTATTTCAACTATTTTGTCAGCATCTTCTCCAGGAATAGACCCCACCTCACGTTAGGCTTTATACCAGCAGTTCTCAACCTATCGGTTGTGACCCCTTTGGGAGTCGAACGACCCTTTCACAGGGGTCGCCTAAATACATCCTGCATCTCAGATATTTACATTATGATTCATAACAGTAGCAACATTATAGTTATGAAGTAGCAATGAAAATAATTTTATGGTTGGGGGTCACCACAACATGAGGAACTGTATTAAAGGGTCCCAGAGTTAGGAACGTTGAGAATCACTGCTTTATGCATATCAGAACGCTATTATAAGGGACATTTAAAAACATTAAGAGAGAGAAACATCTGTGGAGAGACACATTGACTGGTTGCTTCCTGCATGTGCCCACTGGAGTGGGGAACAAACCTGCAACCCAGGTATGTGTCCTTGACCAGGAATCGAATCCATGACCCTTGAGTGCAAAGGCCAATGCTCTACCACTGAGCCACACTGGCTAGAGCTAATTTTTCTCCCCTTTTCTTCACTTTAGACTTTATTAGATTCCATCCCAAGAAACCACTTTCTTTGCTCACCTACTAGAAGCAACTCCTTATACATTTAAAGTTTTATCATGAGATTGCAGCAATTCAGTAATGACTACAAACTCCACTTCTAATTCTAGTTCCTTTGCTATTTCCACACATCTGCAGTTACTTCCTCCACTGAAGTCTTGAAGCTCTCAAAGTCATCCATGAGGGTTAGGATCAACTTCTTCCAAACTCTTGATAATGCTGATATTCTGACCTCTTCCCATGTATCACAAATGTTCTTAACATCTAGAATGGTGAATCTTTTCCATAAGGTTTTCAATTTACTTTGTCCAAATCTATCAGAGAAATCACTAAAGCAGCTATAGCTTTACAAAATATATTTCTTAAATAAGATCTGAAAGTTGAAATTACTTATTGATCCATGAGCTGCAGAATGGATGTTATGCTAGCAGGAATGAAAACATTAAACTCAGGCCCGGCCAGCGTGGCTCGCTCTCGCTCGCTCTCTTTCTCTCACCCCAGTGCCCCTCCTTCATCTCTGAAATCAATAAAAATATATCTAAAAAAAGAAAACATTAAACTCAGTGTACATCTCCACCAAAGCTCTTGGGTGACCAGGTACATTGTCAATGAGCATTGAACTCTCAACTTTAAAAGAGAATATTTGTTTGCCAACTGTATCTTCGTTAGAGCCACAAATGTGTATAAATGAAATCCAAAAAGACATAATACACAAAAACAGCTTTTAGTTTGGGAGATTATTTTTCTGTATTTTTGAATTTCCTTAAATGTTGTTATTATATAATACTTAGAGAGGAAGGGAGAGGTAGAAAGAGAAACATCAATCAGCTACCTCCTGCATGCCCCACTACTGGGAATGGAGCCCGGCAAACTGGGCATGTACCCTGACCAGGAATCAAACCAGTGACCTCTTGATGCATGGCTTGATGCTCAACCACTGACCCACACTGGCTGGGCGTATGCTTATCTCTTAATAACAAGATAATAAATAAAAATTTAGAGCAACAGCAAGTATACCTAGGACAACTTATAAGTTATTCTAATAAATTATCCCAATTTGATATGCAAATAGTAGAACATAGCAAGAAAAAAAATTTTTTTTATCACTTTGGCCTTCAGAAATTTCCATAAATAATAATATGCATCTACAGCGATTGAAACACAGGTTACTTTGTAGCTAAATTTCTGACAAGCTGATGACAAACACTGAAAAAAGTTAGAGAAGCCAGGCTTCGACATTTCCAGAGAAAGAAATTAAAGCTCTAGCTATAAAAGAAGATGAGAAATTACTTGAAACTCCACAGAAGCCATGCATACAATTTACAACAAGAATTTTGTTAAGGAATTTATTTGAATTTCATTTACTCCTCACAATATTGAGGTTGTATTATCATTCCCATTTCATTGATGAGATAATTGGTATTATATTAACTAGATAGTCTAAAAAATATTATAAGAATCAGGTCGCTGATTAATTACTTGACTGTCTGCCAACTTATACTTCCAGCTATTGCTAATACAATTTGTTTCTTTCTTTTACCATTCATGCTAATACCATAGGGATCAAATTGTCCTGTGGGTATTTACAAAGATGGCCTGGTTTAATAACCTAGTTTTATTAGCTCTTAAGAACCAGATTTTACATACTCAAGGGCTTAGTGACGCGCTGTGTGTGTGTGTGTAGTATAATTCATTAGTCTTTGGTGCTATGTTTATTATGGATGGGGTTCTATCTTCTTCATCCTGTCTTCTGCTAATATTCTGCTTTGTTCTTGAGTATCCCGTTCTGTATCTCATTCAGTAAGCAACTAGTAAGAGCCTGTTAGTACCACAGCGAGGTATTAGGGAAAGTTTGATGAGGAATGCTTATTTATGTAGTTTCAAAGTACCTCCCTTCAAAAATACTTACTAATTACAAAGAATAAAGGAGTAACTTCCCAGTGGAAAAGTCTCTCAGAAACCATTTTAACCGAATGACCAAACTCAGTATCACTGGCTCCTTCAAGCTGACTGCTGTGTCCTGTTAATTTCCTTGCTTTTTGGCACAATACACAGTAAGTAGTTTAATTTAACAAAGCAAATTAATAACAGTTATCGATTTGATCAAAAACAAATGATTTCTTTTCTAATGTGCATTCTTCTAAATATGTGGGTGGGGTGTATCTCAGTGGAAACTGTACACATGAGATTATACACATATTTAGCTATAGATAGCTAGAGATATAATCTCAGTAGAAAAAATAAGTTAAATTATTCTGTTTCACAGTCTCTGGCAGGAGGAAAGAGTTTGCACTTTAAAGCTGTAAGAGACTCTTGAGATTATAGTTAAAAGGCATCATATAGAACAGGAAAAGTAAGCAATGACAAATTCAGGGGGAATAGGACTTAGATGAAACTGAAACATGGAAAAGCATACCTTTGGACCTGATAACAGGAAAAATAATTTCTAAAATGTCTTTGAATGACAAGCAGGACCAAAACATAAGCCAAGTTTCCCTGATTTCTTAGCTGTCTTTATATACATAAAAATGGTTTTAAAATTACTTAAGAATAAATCAATATGGATAGGTAACATCTTTCACGGGGTTTAACTTCTCACATTCCCTGTTTTAGACTAGATTACGGGTTCAAGTCTGTACGAGAATTATTGGGTAGACACATAATCCTATCCTATTCATAAACAGCAGTAAGTGTAACAGTTGTTTCATTTTCTCCTTTTCTCTTTCTCTCCAAGACTAATTAGCATTACACACAGTATGTTCCTTGTTATAAATGTCTTCTTTCAACTTTGGAACTATAGTATCTTTTGATTACCCAAAACTCTGATGTAGTTTTTTTTCAATTATGCAGAAGTCAGTTTCTATTTGTTAACACCGGAGACTAACTACATAAAAAAGCAATTTTAATAATATAGGAACAACTATCACAAGTGGATGTGACATGTATACTATCTTCACTTTGTGAATCAACATCACTTTAAAGATAAACTGTAAATAAATAATATTTTATATACTTACTGCTGAAACGCTGCCATTGTATTCTCTAAATTTTCTCCAGCACCTATAAAAACATTAAATGTAAACTTCATTTACTTATATACTCTGAACATTTTATTTTTCTATAAATGCATTGCAATAAGATACATCTTTACAAATGTTCTCAAGAATATAATGATATCTTTATTTTATTTTTCAGCTGTACCAGGAAGAATCGAAGACCAAAGCACAGACATGATTTTTAAACTGTCATATCTGCTTGTCATAGAGGAAAGACAGAAAAGGACTTGTTACATATACACCTCCCCAAGCAGAGTTAAAACATCACTCCTCTGTATTCACATAGTCCCTTATGCACCTCTCTACCATGCATTTATCATATTATAGCATAAGTTATTACCTATCTCTCTCTTTCCTTTCCCATGAATTACTTAAGTGACTATACTTTAATCACCTTGGCTAAGAGCAGGATACTATAGTAGTTGAGAATGGGACTCCAGAGTTCTAAAATCTATTTGATGTTTGGAAAAGTTACCTAATCTCTCTGTCAGACTGAGCTTTCTTACCTGTAAGAATGAGGATAATGGTTACTAGAGTTGTTGCATAACAGAAAACAGATGAAGTAACTATGGAGATTATAGGTTTTTTTCTAAAGTAAGTGCTGTTTTGAGGTTAAATTATTTTAAAACATCCAGCTGGTGTCTGTTTTAATAAAAAACTATGGAAATATGTTACACTCAGATAACCAACATTTCAAGAACAAAGCACTCTAAAATATTACCAAAAAAAAAACTAGAGTGCTAAAATGGTTATTATTAAGTAAACTAGTGGCTGCTGGTTTCTCAAAAAAAACCCCAAGGAAGTTGAAATAATTCTGAAGCCAATTTTAAGGCATTTTCACCAGCCAAACCTGAAACAACGTTATCAAACTAATGATAGTAACAAATTTTAAACTACTGGATAAAATAGGAAATTCTCAGTCTATTTTAATAAATGGAAGTTTGATGAGGAATGCCTACTTATGTAGTTTCAAAGTACCTCTCTACAAAAACGCTATTACAAAGAATAAAGGAGTAACTTCCAGTGGAAAAGTCTCTCAGAAACCACTTTAATCAAATGGCCAAACTCAACATCACTGGCTCCTTCAAGCTGACTGCTGTGTCCTATTAATTTCCTTGTTTTTGGCACAATAAGCAATGAGTAGTTTAATTTAACAAAGCAAATTAATAACAGTTATCAATTTTGTCAGAATACAAATGACTTCTTTTTTAATGTGCATTCTTCTATACTTTACAAATACTCTACAGTGAATATGCACTACTTTTAAAATAGAGGGAAGAATCCAAGTCTTAAGCTCATGCCATATGCCTGGGAACATCCTCTTCACCATTGCCTCCCAATGTTTCTTAACATTAATTCCAGAATGAATTCATTTTGCAAATCCTCCGTGAAAGTACTTTCTTGTCGCTTCAGATTACAATGATTCTTATTACAGATAAGAGTTCATTAAACTGGCAGTTCCCAGCCACTTTTCTCAGGACTCTTTTAACTGACTACCTACCTCAGAGCTTCAGAAATTGGCTCCTTAAAATTTAATTTACTTGAAAACAACAGTAAACCTATTTCATGCTAACATGTATTTTATGAAAAATAACCATCTTCCAAAAAATTTAATGAGAAGAGTAGCACTGTTTTTCATTTTTGCAAATCTCTTTAATGTCTGGCTTAATAGAAGGCAGCAGATGCTTATATATGCTTAACATGTACCTGAATTCAACAAGGGGTAGTTTTATAAGATAGTTGCAATGTGGAATCTGAACCACATAAATGTCCTTTTCATACCCTATTACGTAAAACCCACTGGTCCACTGTGAACTTTGAATGGATCTTTCACCCATTCATGGCTCTATGATATCATCTACTAATTTTTTGGAAAATACTGGTTCACTGAATTATGATAATCTTCTAAATGCAGACACATTTCATTATATAATACATATTTTTAAATCTCATTTGTTAACATCTCATCAAGAGAATCTTTGAGAATTGGAAAGCTATCAAGCTCACAGTAGCGGATGCAAGTTTTCAAAATTCTAATTTTTGCTTAAAAGCTCAAATTTAATCATTGGCACTACCTTTATAGAAGGCAGCAAATTATTTTTATTCTAATGAGAGATATACTTTATTAATTTTCAAGGACATATCTGCTGAATATTCAAGTACCATAACCAGTTGTCAGTTTTTTAAGTAAAAATGGTGTTCTGTGGGGAAAAAAGGTAAATTCAGCTCACAACTCAAATGACTGCACAAGTGCTTTTTCTCAAGACACCCATCATCATACTTTGGTATGTAGCAAAAGTGAATACTTCCAGTTACGTCTCATAGAACATGTGTAGTTGAAATTTAATAATAATAATTTTTACTAATACATCAAAGATATTAAGTGAAACTGCCAGTTTTTATTTTTTCATTTTAGAAAAAGAAGGGAGAGAGAGATCAATTAGTTGTTCCACTTATTTATGCATTCATTGGTTGATACCTGTATGTTCCCTAATTGGGGATCAAACCAGAGATGTTCTGGTGCATGGGACAAATTCCTTATTAGATTCATATGGGGAAAGCCTAGAGAGTAACTAAGGGACTGATTAGGAGTGTCATTCCTCTCCAAAGAATTATTTGGTGTTAGCGTTTCTCTCATGAAATGGTTGGAATTCCTTTTTTTTTTTTTTTTTTAAAGGAATGGAGATATTTTCATTCCACCTTATTTTTAAAGATTTATTTTATGATCTTAGAGAGAGGGAGAGGAGGAGAGAAAGAAACTGCGGTTGGTTGCCTTCCCTACACACTCTGACCCAACAGGGATCGAACCAGCAACCTGACTATGTGCCGACTAGGAATCAAACTGGCGACCTTTCAGGGCATAGGATGATTGATGCTCAACAAACTGATCCACATCGGCCAAGGCTCAAAAGCAATCTTTACTCTCAAATTTATCACCTGTTAAATCAATCTGTGGCAATATGCCAGACTGTGATAGTACTCTATCTTAATTGCAAGAGTGAAAGATTAGGGGGAAAGGTTAAGATGTGATCAGTTGGCCCAGCTGGTGTGGCTCGGAGGTTGAATGTCATTGACCCATGCACCAAGAGGTCATTGGTTCGATTCCTGGTCAGGGTACATGCCCAGGTTGCAGGCTTGAACCCCAGTAGGGGATGTGCAGGAGACAGCTGATTGATGTTTCTCTCTCTCTCTCCTGTCTCCTTTCTTTCTCTTTCTCTCTCTCTCTCAAAAAAATTTTTTTTAATAAAAAACATTAAAAAGATTTGATCAATTGTTAATTTTTTAAAATTCTTTGACCATTAATTCCTAGTAAGTAGACATTAAAAAAAAAAAAAAAGCCTGCTTAATTCAATCGGCTCACATAGACAGGTTAGAGTATAGTATGTTATTTCCCTGCTATCCTATCTCTATCTGAAATAAATATATACTGTATACCACATAATTCCAAATGCAGGATAATACGGTAAGTAAAGGACATACTTCAAAATGTCCAGATACTAAAGTTTAGGAAATATTTTCTCTTTTCTCATTTCCATATTTCCAAGTTTTTTACAATGAACATGGTTACTTTTATAATTGGAAAAATATTAACAAAACCCATAATTTCATAAAAGAATTAAGAAAATGGTCCTTGATTATACTGCTTGCTCTCCATTTAATCCAAAGGATATATCTTTGGTTCTGTTGATGTCTCATCAATATATTGTAGTTATAAAGTGTGCTGTTGGTCAAATAAATTTAAGAAACACATGAAAAGTATCAAACATGTAGTAGATAATTAGCAGACAATAAGATATTACTTTTAAACTCTTATTTTAATTATATAGTAGTATCTGTACTAGAGGCTAGAGACAAAAGAATTAATAAAATCTAAAACTTGGCCTTGAGGAATTCACAATCTAGCAATGGAAGCAGATGTATAAATATATCTATCTAATAAAAGAGTAATATGCAAATTAACACTCACTCCATTACACCTAAGCCACACCCACCAGCCAAGCCATGTGCACCAGCCAATCAGAGCGACAATATGCAAATTAATCCAGCCAAGATGGCGACCGGCAGCCATGGAGCTAGGGCAAACAGGAGGCCAGCAATAGAGGAAACTGCCTGCCTAGGCTGGCTGTGGCCTCCGCTCAAGGCAACAAAGTTTCAATTATAGAAGATAAATAAACCCCAGAAACCTGCTTCCGGCCAGCCTCGCTGGGACATTGGGTCAATGGGAGCTGTGGCCAGCCTGTAAACAGCCCTCAGTCCCTCACCCAGGCTGGCCAGGCACCCCAGTAGGGACCCAAACCCTGAAGGGACTGTGGGCAGCCTGAAAACGACCCTCAGCCTCTCACCCAGGCTGGCCATACTCCCATTGGGTGAGGGTCCCCACTGGGGGGCTTGGCCAGCCTTTAAACAGCCATCAGCCCCTCACCCAGGCTGGCCAGGCACACCAACAGGTGAACATCACCTGAGGGGTCCCAGGCTATGAGAGGGCACAGGCTGGGCTGAGGGACCCCCTCGCCCCCAAGTGCACAAATTTTTGTGCACTGGGCCCCTAGTGACAATATAATGCAATACAAGGTATGCTTTCAAGAGGTAAGAGCAAAGCAAGCCTACAGCATTTAATTTCCGAGACAGCCACTTTCAATGACAGTCAATGCTAAAAAAGGCAAATGTGTTCATTAAAACTTTGAAAACGTAAGTATAAGGTGATCTCAATCTTCATAATTAACTCAAAGTTCTGTTGAAAAATGCAAATGTGCATCCCCTAAATCCATACTTACTTTTTCAATTTTACAAAATTTCAAAGTGCTTTCTATGCACTTAGTCCTCTAACAACTCAAAGAGAAGCAAGGCAAATGCTCTCCATTTATAGATAAGGAAAACTCAGGCTTATTCTCAAGGCTAATTAGTAGTAGGTCTAGCATCTGACTCAGGAAAATGCTTTTACAGCAGACATAATATAGTGCACATTAAGGGTTTCAAGTTATAGCAATTCAGGTGTATATACTTATAAACACATATAGCTATCAATATTTCAGTCTCGGAATGGTTGTACATCTGGTTTATATGAAATATCAGGTGTTTGTCATTGGGGCAATTACAGTATTAGCCCAAATGTTAGTCATATGCACAGAAAGATTGCTGTTATCAGTGTCCAAGAAAAAAAAAAAAAAAGCAAGCAAGGAGACTCCTTCCCAGTCTATTATTTTCCAGAAACGTAGGCTCTGGATCTTGAGTTACAAAGTGTTGGTGTGTTTGTGTGTGCGTGTGTTTAAAATACATATCTCCTCTATCATTCTGGACTCAACTGTATTATTTGGTGTACATGCGCCACACAAAAGCATATGAAGCCACTAACACACTGAAACTCACTACAGGGCTTTCGCCCAGCATACGAGTAAAACAGATTCTGAGCCTGCAGATATTTTAACAAGATTATTTCTTCTAAAATAAAATTTAGATTACCCATAATGACAGATTAAAGACCTTTATAGAGATCTAGTTTTGTTTTGGTTTTAAGCAAGCACACTTTTTGAGAAAACCAGTAAACACAACTGCTATGTGGACTGCCCAACTTCAGAACAGGACGATCACCACTGAAAACTGCTTCTACAGCAACAACGTAAACACTCAAAGTTGATTTGGGGCTTTAATGTTTGAAGGCGTGTTAGCAGTTATATGTACATTTTATAGGTGAACTATGCATTTATGAAAATACAGGTAAAAAGGCGTGTTAGCAGTTATATGTACATTTTATAGGTGAACTATGCATTTATGAAAATACAGGTAAACCAAATGAGAAATAACATGGTGTTTAGCAAGTGACCCCTTAAAACCTTGGATACTTTTCATGAGTGGGAGATGAGTATAACCATGCAAGTTAGTCTTTAGTACTATGTGTAACTGATAAAATTATACAGATGAATGCTAATGTATTTCTGTGACATTTAAAACCTTATTCCTGGCCAGTTCTTGTTAGAAAAGGAGTGATGGTACTAAATCAGGTTTTAGACTATAAATCTAGAAATTTTCCATGTTAAGTATTAGGCTACAAAGTCCAAGCAACTTTAACCTAGTTTTACATTCATTTCTAAAGAAGAGTTAACGTGGACTGAAATAATCCAACTTCATAAGATTTTATACATCATACTTAAAGTGAAATAGACACTTATTACTCAATAACGAAGAGGCGAAGGTTGGACCTGCGGTGACTGCTGTCTGGGAAACGGAGGGTGGACTATCTAGTCTCCTTCCAGCAAGACACCTTTCCAAAATAAACTTTCTGCTTTCTTTAAACCACACCGTCCTGTCACAAACGAAATCGTCTTTTTATCTTTAGGAAATCCACGTGTCACTGCTGGGGTGTGTGTGTGTGGGAAGGCTTTAAAAAAACCCACAGATTTGCAGACTTGGGCACCTGGACGGTCCAGTGGCTGTGCCCGCCCAGCCAAGCGCGGATGGCGCCCCTGGAAGGGGCACGTGGCCCAGGGCCCGGCTGCCCTCCCGTGAAGGACCCGCTCGGAGCGGGGGTTGTGGGGGGGGGGGGGCTGGCCCCGGCGCAGGCTCTGCAACCCCTGGGCCACAGCTCGCTCCAGGCTCCCGCGTTCCCCAGCCCCCCCGCTCCTGGGAGCAGCCCGTCCCCGTCCCCGCGGCCGCCCCGAGCCTCCCGGCTTCCCCGCCCCCCGGGCTCCTCCCGGCGCGACCCTCCTGGCGTCCGCTGAGGAACTCCCCGTTGACCCCATTCCCGTCCGGTCCCTCCTCCTCCTGAGGGTCCCGACACCGCTGCACCCAAAAACCCTCACCTGGGCTTTGTCCCCAGACCCCCTTCCTTCCCACGGGAGACCTCCCCTCCACATCGCTTCACCTCCGGGAGCCCCCATCCTTCCTCAGACTCGGGCGTATGTCCCCCGCCAGCCTTCAGCGGAGCTCCGAAGGACCTGGGGGGAGGAGGCGGGGAACCCAACCAAAAAGGCTCCCCATTTCCGCCATCGGGTCCGGGGACCCCCTCACCTCCGCGGTGAGAGATGTGTTTACTGAGGAACCGCTGTTTCTTCCTCTGGTGCAGCAAGGTCGGGTACTTGAGCAACAAGAAGGAGGTCACCAAGTACCCTCCCAGGGTGGAGAGCAGGTAATAAGCCGCGGTGGACGACATGTCGGCGAAGCGTGGCCCGTCTCCCGCCGCCAGGCCCTCGGAACGCCACTGCGGCGGTCGCGGCGGCGACGGCGGCGGCTCCGGGCCAGCTCGCCCCCCGCCGGTGCCTGCGGCGCAGCGCACTTGTTCGCGCCCGCCCACCGCGCACGCGCAGCCGCCCGGCCAGGCAACAAAGGGGCTGCGGCACGCAGGCGCGCTCGGCGCCGGGGCTGCGGAGGCGCCGGCCCAGCACCTGTCTCTGCGGTCGGAAGCTCCAGACTGAGGCGACAGCTTGGAAACCTGGCAGTGCCTTCGCCATCCCTCGGCGGAAAGGGCCGGGCATAACTGGGAAATCCACGTAAAAAAGGGCGGACTCCGCCGTGCGTCTTAGCCTCTGCTCGAGGAAATGCCAGGAACCGTTACCGATGGAGGAGTTAAAGCAGATAATAAACCCGTCCATTTGTCTAGCCGAGAGACAACTTTCCCTAAAGCAACATGTACCAAGCAAGGTGCCAATTTATCAGTCAAATATTGAGGGGCTGGCTCCTCTTTAATTTATTGTGAAAATACAATCCCCATGCGCTCTACACGTTGGGCAGTCAAGAAGTATTTGTTGACTTACGAGTCCACTTAAAATAAGGAAACGCCGACAAGGCGATAGGTATCACTTAGAAGTCTTAGGAAGACGGGAAACTGAGTTCCAGAAGTCCCAGCTAGTTTCCCCTTTCACCCCACACATTCCAAACAATTCTAAGAGTCCCAGTTTAAATGCAAAAGCATTAACCCGTGGGCAGAAAATTTGGCCAGAGCAAGTCTTCCGCTGAGGTAGAATGCAGAATATTTAAAATCTGTGGTTCTTGTCTCCAGCCTTAAGCAAATCATTCTCTTCTGTTCCTTTATCTGTAAAATGAGATTTTTAAAAAAACTAAATAAAAACCTCCAACCCTCACATTCTATTATCGATCTTGATTCCCCAAAATTCTAGCTTCCTTTTAGAGGAGTAAATAAAATTTAGAAGATTTTTAAATCAGGGGCCTTCATTAAATTTTAAAAAGCAGCTGAAAAAGATTTTGTTCAGTTTATTATCAGCAGTAATCTATCTCCTTTTTTGAATTTAAATCTTTATGTATTTTTAAAGATTTTAAAAAATTATTTTAGAGAGAGAAGAAACATTGATGTAAGAGCAATACATGGATCAGCTGCCTCCTGAAACCCGCCTTCTGGGGATGAGCCTGCAACCCTGGCATGCCCCACGGGAATCCCTGACCTCCTGGTTCCCAGGTGGATGCTCAACCACTGAGCACACCGGCGGGCATGCAGATCACAGTATTTGGATTTGAAAACAACCAAGGCTCAGCAGGCTCAGGAAGAACCTACAGAGGATCTGTAGGGAAATATCATTTTTGATGACTATAGGCAGCGGTTCTCAACCTGTGGGTCACGACCCCTTTGGCGGTCAAAGGACCCTTTCACAGGGGTCACCTAAGACCATCCTGCATATCAGATATTTACATTATGATTCATAACAGTAGCAACATTACAGTCAGAAGTAGCAATGAAAATAATTTTGTGGTTGGGGGTCACCACAACATGAGGAACTGAATTTAAAGGGCCAGAAGGTTGAGAATCACTGCTAGTGTAATCTGAATTAGGTGTGGTAGACAGGGAGTGTTAAAGACAAAAACCACAGGCCCCAAATGGCATCATTCATGCTAAAAGCCCATTATAAACCTTTATTTTTTTCAAGAAAAACGATTTTAAGTATAATAATGTTACATACAATAAACATTGATATTTCAAGAAAAACTATTTTAAATATAATAATGTACATGCAATAAACATTAATATTTCAAGAATGTTTGTTGCATGTAACAAATCTAGATGTAATGCCGAATCTAACTGGAGTTTGGGCCTTTCCCAGAAACATAATCTTAACCACCAGTATGGAATTTTCTGGTCATCTGTAAGGTAATCGGTCACATGGGCCCCTAGGAAGGCGAGGTAATCTGTATAAAAATCTTTCTCTTTTCCTAAAGTAAAGGTGCCCAGTCCTGCCCCGTGTTATACTCTGGCTCTTTCAGCATCAGTTGCCCCAAGGAGGCGGGAGGGTGATACATCTGGGGGCTCCCCTGCCCTCCTCTCAGAGCCTGGGAAGGGGAGATGCGGAGAGGCCCTGCTGAGCTGCTCCAGCGAGAGCTCCGCGGAGACAGTCGTCTCCATTTTCCGAAGCTTTTGGTGGGGAGCATTTCGCTAGGGGGAGCGCCCCTCGGATCTGTGGTCCAGCGCGCCCGCGTGGAGGCGCCCCAGGTCCCCGACCGACCTGGCTCTCGCGCTCCCCCTAGCGGTCGCCGCGCGGCCTTGCTCTGGCCCAGGCTCGTCACTGGCGCTGCTGACGTGACTGCGCTCCAGGCTAGTGACCAATGTAGTTCAGTCACCAAGGGAGCGGGAAGAAGCGAGATGGCGGCTGAACACGATCCGAGAGGGCCCCCAGTATTTAGGATTGAGCCTTCTCCTTCCACCCAATTCCGCCCCCAGGCGCCCCCCTCCACCCCTCCAAAACGCAGGCGAGAGAAAGCAACTTCAGTCAGTGGCCTAGTTTGCTTTCATTTCAGCTTTATGTGGGGAACCATATGAAAGCTTCTACGTGAAGGTCAAGTGTACCATTGTGCAGCTGTATTTCTTTTCCAGAACTAAAAATATTGCTGGCGGTGGTGGTGAGGGTCAGAGGAGGTAAGGGTCCTGAGAAAGGAGGCACATGGGCTTGCGGAAAGCCCAAAACTGGGAGCTGGAGACCTGGGCACTAGGTGACAGCTCTTAGCCCTTTCTGATCTTGTTTTTCTCACCTGTAAAAGGAGATTAATGTCTGTTCTGCCAAACCTTGGGCCAGAAGGGAGTAATATAACTGGTCAAAACACTGTTTGGAAATACAGGCAGCACTGTCTTTATATAAGTAGCACAGCGTCATTATTTATGATGTGCCCCAGATCACTGACAAACCGTATTCAAGCTATCTGGGCATGAAAGCACACTTTGGAAGTTATCAAGTAGTTGCCAATAAACCTTATAGAAAAATACTTAAAAGCACCAGAGTGTTTGGTGGATAGAAAACCATGAGCTGCAGAGCAAGTTTGAGTTGGACTGTCAAAGAATACAAGAGCCTCCCATGCATTAGAAGGGCTTGGTAGCAGCTTCCAGTGATGGATCCCAAAACTCCCATGTTCCAAAAAAACCTTACATAAAACAGCATTGGTACTCTTTTTATAAAATGGCAAAAACAAAAATATATCTATAATGCCCTACAGGATAACTGAAACCTAATGTGTACAAAGCCAGTTTAAACCTCGTGGTAAAGAGCAATTGCAACCTAATGCACCACCTGTGACACACTCATGAGCAAGTACTCTTTTGGAAGTAAAGCACTCAGGAAGGATAGTTAGCTCCAGTCCCCAAAACTGAAAGGTCGGCTGCTGAGCTTGAACAAGCCCTGGAAGTGGAAGTGTCCCCTCCGGGCGCTTTGGGGGAGCTGCAGTCAGCTGCGTTACAGTAGCATCAACCTCTGAAGTAGGCTGAGCTGGGATGGAAGCATGACCTCTTCAGTGGACTTTGAGAGGATGAGCTGAGACCTCCTTCTCAGCCGCAGATGGTTCAATCTTCTTAGGGGGCTCTGAAATGAACAGCGACAGGCACAGTATGCTGAGCTTTACCCGAACCCAGAGGTGAGGCAGTGAAACTGTTGCCTCACGATGTACGAGCTATGACATCCATCGAGGATTCTAGAGACTGAGCTCGATCCTCTGCTGGACTGGAGAAGGCTGTACACCAGCAAGAGGCACCTGAGGCAGAGTTGAGCTTTTTGCTGGATTAAAGATTGAGGGTAGGGTAGATGTTTATCTGGAACTCCCACGTGAATTAAAAAAAACTTCAATGGCTCAGAGGATGCTGTAGACTGAGTTGAGGCCTCTGAAAGCTGAGCTGAAGCCTCCTGAAGGTTGGAGAAGGTTCCATTTTCTCAGGGGCCTCTGTAGGCAGAGCCGAGGCTTCCTGTTGGAATGATGCAAGTTCAACCTCTTCACAAGGGTTTTGCTGATTCGAAGGCCAGGTTCTGTGGCCCCCCAGGGGATGGAGGTCATCAGGACAGAGTGCAGGGCCAACTCGAGAGGCTGAGCTACCTGGACCCATAGTCATAGCAGCTGCCATGTGAACAGGAGCCGTGGGGCCCACATGTACAGCCCGGGCATAAGAGGCAGAGGTCCGGGCACAGCAAGTGACTCAGGTAAGTGGGGTGCCAGCACCATGTGCTGCTGAGTGGGAGCCCAACAACTGGCAGCCATGTCACAAATGCAGCCCTGTCATGCATGGGCCCCTTAGCAACCAAGCACCCCTCCTCTGCCTCAGGTTTCAATCTTTATTTAGGCAACCTTTATTATTCTTGGGCTGAGAGTGACTGCACAAGAGCGAGCCTTTTTTTGTTGTTCCCAGATTCACCAGGGACCACGTGGTTCTTTTTCCCTGCAGAAAACACAACTACCTGCCTCACAGTGAGACAGGATTTGGGCTGCACCCCGGGGTGGCCCCAGAGTCCAGAAGCCCATGGATGGTGGGATGGGGGTTTTTAAGGAGGGTGGGGGTTAGGGGGGTGCTGCAGAGCTTGCCAAGGAAGCCACAGGGCCTGGCATCCCAGAAAATTCAGGAGGACCAGTCCAGTCTAGCAATCTGAACTCCTCCTCCAAGCTACAACCTGTAAGACATTCTTCCTCCCCTTGGCGATACTACTTCCAAGACAAGTGGCTGGCCTATAAAGTACACCAGTTAGGGCGGAGGGGAGGGGAAATGTTGCTATTTCTTCGAAATTCTCAGTATCCATGTCTGATTCTTCTTTAAAAAAAAATCCTCACCCAAGGATACATTTATTGACTTGAGAGACAGACAGAAACATGAATATGACAGAGAAACCTCGATAGGTTACCTCCCGTACATGCCCAGACCTGGGATTAAACCTGCAACTCAGGTATGTGCTCTGACCAGAAATCGAACCTGCAACACCTAGGTGCACAGGCCTATGCTCCAACCAAATGAGCCACCCGGCCAGGCTCCCATGTCTGATTTCGTTTGCCACTCTACGACAGGGGCTACCACTGAATCAGAGATGACTCCAGGCTCAGCAGTTCATTCTGGGAAAGAGCTTCTGGAACCAAGTGAATAACCCCTTACAGTGTATGGGAAAACATCCCCCTCCCACCTTGGCTCAACACAATCATTAATCTAGAAAAATAAAGCATCCAACAACTTATCACTACATCCAATAAAGAAAGGAACATGCCTGGCAAGCAATATGAAATAGCACTCAAAACACACTAACTCTGCCACAACTAGTAAAAACAGTCACTGGTCAAATTGCCTAACAAAATCAAGTTAGACCATTCTTTAGTTTCCCAAATCCGAAATATTTAGAGTATGGCACCCACTGAACCCTTCTCAAGCCCCACTGCGCTGAGGGAGCCTCGGCAGTTAAAAGCCTGCCGGAAGACTAAGGGCACTGAGCCCTGAACCAAGCCACCTGCTGCCTGCCCACGCCCCGGGAGCTCTTACCGCCTAAGCTACTTGGAGAAGGGGCAGCTGGTAACCTGCAGCCCAGAGCATCCTCAGCCTTGGAGATTCTGTTCCTCTGTCCTCTGGTTGTTCCAAGCTAACAGTTCTTGCCTTTCCAGTTAAACAGAAATAAAAACCCACCACACCTGAAGGGCACTTCAGGCAGTGGTTCTCAACCTTCACAGCACAGGAGAATCTCTTGGCAAGTTAGAAGAAAAAAATTCCTGAAACCTAGGCCACACCTGAGATCAAGTAGCTCAAAGCCTCTGGGGACAAGCCCCAGAATGGGGACTGGTTAAGCTCTCCGTGATCGCATCGAGGCCAAGGCTGAGACTCCTTGCTGCAGACCTCTAGAGAGCCTCAAACACTGCTAGTGTTCTGGGCCTCTGTCCACCTGGGAGGGGAATCGGGACAGCTGTTACCCTATTCTAAGAAGAGGAAGATGAGGCTCAGGAGAAAGATATGGTTGCCACCAGCAGGGCTAGCTGGGCCTTGAAGCCAAGTGTCTGCAATCTGTGCCCAGGGCTTTCATCGCTGCCTCTGGAACTGTGCCCAGTGCAGAGGGCAGAGGTTACTTCTAACTCTTCTGCCCTGAAACAGCTAACACGGTGCCAGGCATATGCCAGGGCTCTGGCAGCTGGATACCAAGATGGGAAGGCTTCCCTGCTGGGCCCAATGTAGAACCAAGGTTGAGAATCTGTACTAGAGGCATAGGGATGAAGTGGGGAGGGTCTGCAGAGGCCCTATGGCCTGCGACTTACCAACTGCACTTGGGGGGCCAAGGACCTGCCAGACTCTCCCACCCCATCCCATTTCCCTCTTCTCCCATGTGCCATATAAAATGAAAGGACACACAAAAAGGGAGGAGCTTTAGACCTAAAAAGAAGGACCCAAACATGCAATTGTTTCCTCTTCCAACACCAGGCCTAAGACACGGGGTTCTGGGCAGACCAACGAGTAGGGTTATGTCGCTCTCTGGTGGCAGGACCTAAGTACAGCTTCCATTCTCCATTCCCAGAAATTCCTGGCCAAACAGCCTCTCCCCTTTCAATTAGGAAACATTTTATGACAACTTGCCATATAAGGGGCTATAAATGCCTTATAGCCCTCTACCCAATCTTGGCAGGCTGCCTTGATTCCTGAATCTCATACTAAGCACAGGAGTCAGGTCAGTGCAGTGATCAGGAACTTGGGCTATGAAACCATACAGAAGAGAGGCCAGCTCCTCCAGGACGCCTCTTGGGAAAGTCACTAAAGCCCAGCCTCCTCATATGCACAATGGGGACAATACAGGACCTAACTCAGAGGCTTCGTGAAGATTAGAGGAGCTGCACAGGAAAATAACCATGGCTGACTTCCAGTAAGGACTCCAGGCAAGCTAGCAGTATCAAAGGTCTGGGTTCCTCCCTGAGCAAATAAGACATCCCATCCTTACCACCCCCCATTTAGACACTAACAAGTCATGCTTCTCTCTTTGCTTTAGCTTCGGGGGCTTACAGACAAGCTAGGGATTCCCCAGAACACTTCAGTAGGGCTTCATGATTTAAATCGAGTCTTTTCCTTGGTATTGACATTTTACTCTGATTTGTTCTGGATCATTTCTTTATATTTCACTGTTTTAATTAACTCCTACAATTCTCCTTAAATCTTTTCTGAGATAGGATGTAAACAAGTAAGACTTACTGGGGACTTTATAAGTTTTGTTCTTCAGGCATATATGCTAAATATATACATTTGCAAATGCTATCATCTTTAACACAAATATTCTAATTCAGAAGGTTTGGGGTAGACCCCCAAGAATCATAATTAAAAGCTTCCCAGCTGCTTCTGAAGCAGCCAGACCTGCCCCCAGCCATGGAGCAGTATCTGAGAATGTCTGTCCTGAAAACATTAAAAAGGGGATCATTAGCCTGGCTTTGAACCAGGTCCACCTATGAACCAGGAGGTCAGGGTTCGATTCCCAGCATGGCATGTGCCTGGGTTGTGGGTTCGATCCCCAGTTGGGTGTGTGTGAGAGGCAGCCAATCAATGCTTCTCTCTCATCATTAATGTATCTTTCTCTCTCTCCCTCTTAATTCCTCTCTGAAATCAATAAAAATAAAAAGGAGATCATGAGTTACAGTGAATGTCAAGTTTCTTTACAAAACTAAATCTCAATAAAAATAAAATAAAATTAAATTAAAAATAAAATAAATCTCAATTTTATTCAACTGATGTGTTTAAAAAACAATGTTTTTAAGTCAAAATTTGCAAGTAAAACCCATTTAATTCCATTAGGGCAGAGGACTTAAGAAAAATCCCAGCAATGAAGCCTATAAAAATCAAGACTCTCCTATTTATTTGGTCTTCAAATTTGGTCACATGAGTAAATGCCACAGAAAGAAGATATTCCCAAGTTCCTTGACAACCCACTTGTCTTAAACTACAACAGGCAACCCTTTTACCAAAAGCCTGGACAAGGTCACAGAGACTATCAACTGGAGATTCTTGCACCAGCTCAACCTGGAAATTCACCCTGACTCCACTAGGTGGTGCTCTTGTCCTGGCCGTGGACCCTTCCCAACAAGGGACTGTAGAGACAGAAGCACTCAGCCCTAATGCGTTTCTCACACTGTGGCTTACAGTTCCCTAGCCAGAATGGAAGACCCACAAAATGCCTCCACAATTTTTATTATAGAATAGGGAGAACGGCTCTGAAGGTGGGGGAAGGCCTTACTGCTGGTTCATCAAGGCTAACAATCACTATAAAGGCAAGTGTAGAAACACGGTGCACACTACAAACAGATGTCGCATCAGCCAATAGAGGGGGGCGACTGAGTTTTGCTCTCCCAGAGTTCATGTCCAAATGGCTTAGGTGCTCCTTTTGCACCTTCCTCCAAAGTGCACTGTCTGGCAAGATCTCCCAGTGTCCAGGTCTGTGCAGTTTAAAAACCCATTTTATGGACTGCTAAGAGGCCTGTGCTGGGTCCTGAGGATGGCACAGGTACTGACTGTGAGGGAAATTTCAAACTGTACCTTCCCAAAGTTAGATCTCGGCCTGAAGATGCCTCAGCCCCTCTCTCCACCCTCTAGCCATCATTTTCATTCTGTCAGGGCCTTCAATTCTTTTATGAAGGGGTCATGGATTCCCCCTTCCTTGCAAACCCATGGGCCAGAGCAAGAGATTCCACCAAGGTGGAAATCAGTACCCAGGAAACTCATGTTAAAAATCTGTGACTATTAAGAAACATTTACCAAAAGGGTATCTATGCCACAGACACTGCTTAAAAGACCAATACTGCTACAGAAACAGGTGGCAGGTGGAAAGGGAGGTTGAATGGAACACACACAGAAAAGGAAGAGAAACAGAAGACAGTCCAAGTAGTGAAATAAAGACAGTCAGTGGGCAATAAGGTGGCAATAACACTGACCAGGTTTCCAGGCTGGGAAATTCTGAGTGCTGGCTTATGACCCACCATAAGGCTACTGAGCACCGGGCTGGGAGGGCCTGTGATGGATCAAAAAAACATGCTAACCAGGTCTTTCTGGTACTTCCAGCAATTAATCAAAACAGACACACTGCCTTTCAACAAATTCTACGATGCACCATTCTTAATCCAGGGTTGGTCAGAAAAGGGAAAAGGGTCTGGTCTCACAAGGACACCAGACAGTTTTAGGATGGCACCTGTCCACACTGGTTGGGCAGAGGGGGGCTTGGCTGGCAGTTGCTAATATAATTCAAGAGAAGAAAAGAGAGCCAGAGTGAGAGATATTAAAACTAGAGATGAGACTGTAATGGACAAATCACTAACCTCTGCTCACAGGTACTTTCTAAAGGGCCGAAGCCCAACAAAGCCTGTGCATGGGTGCCAGGCTGCAGTCTTGGGACCTTAAAGTCAACCATTCCAGGAACTGGGGTCTTTAGTCTTAAGACTGCACATGCCCAGAGAATAGCAGTGGCCTCAGTTTATAAAGGAGCAACACCCAACAGCTGTCATGTGGAAAATCTTACTCGTCAGCAACAGCACCAATGCCCGTTTCCCCTAGGGAGCCGCTTCTGGGGAAGGGTGGCAAGTAGGAGCTGGCAGTCATCTGCATGTCATGTTGGGGGTGGGGTGGCTAGTTGCATGTGATTCCCTTTACTATAATGAATGCAGGAAAAGAAGACCCTCTTTCCCCTCCTTCTCTCCACTTCTGCTCCATCCTGTCCATTAGAAGCCGGAAAAGCTGGATGATGACAAAAGTGTGGACAGTCCTGTCTGAAAGGGTCACCATGAAAGCCTTCTGGGGATGTGCAATATGTGGACAAAACCACCAAAGCCATTCTTTTCCTTTCCTTACTTCATCCTCTACCATTACATCACTTCCTCCCCCAGTGAGCGCGAGTGACAACGTGAGAACAGGCACTTCGTTCATTTCCTACGCACCGTGAATCTTGGTAGCACTTGCATCCTCTCCAAGATGTCACAAACAGAGCAGGTATGAAACGCTCACTGGGTTACAGATCACAATTACTTCTGAGTGGTTTTCACAGTTAAGACGGACATACATTTCAAAACATGGCCTCTGGGCCCCCCTTCTCTCTCTCACGCACATGTACGGTCACACACGCTCATGCAGTGGGAACGATGTCCAGCTGCTGGGCTCAGCTGGCTCATGTCAGGTACTGCACCACGAAGAACATGACCACACAGGTGAGCAGCATCCCGCCAATCATAAAGTACTTGTCCTGGAAAGCCCGCTTCTCGATGAGCCGCATCACTGTGTTGGACAAGCCCAGCATGTTGGCAATGTCAAGGATCCTCTTCTGAGTCCCCTGGGGCAAAAAGAGAAAGGAAAACAGGGTGGGTGAGCACTGTTAATGAGGTGGGGCTTTACCAGGAAGAGACTCTTAGTCAAGACAAAAGCATATACAAAGCGGCATCAACCAGAAATGGATCACTCTCATGGTCAAATGACTTTTGATCAAGATACCAGAGCAACACAAGGGGAAAGAAAAGTCTTTTCCACCAATGTGCTGGAACAACTGGTTATATAATAAAAATTTGTGCACTCAGGGGGGAAGGGGGGGGGTCCCTCAGCCCAGCCTGTGCCTTCTTGCAGCCAAGGACAGCTTCTTGGTCATGGGACAGCCCGGGACGCTCCGGGGAGCAAGATACCCGTCTCGGAGCTGGCCCCGTAGTCTGGCCCCAGCAGCTCGAAGAACTCTAGGGTCTCGGGGACCTTGTCCAGGTCGTACAGGTTCATGCCGCACCCTGACGGGGCGTGCCGCCACTGCCGCCAGCCCCACCCGCACCTCGCCGCTACTCGCTCAGTGGCTGCCGGCCTCCATCTTGGCTGGGTTAATTTGCATACAGCCGCTCTGACTGGCTGGTGAGCGTGACTTAGACGTCTTGGAGAGATGGTTAATTTCCATATTACTCTTTTATTAGAGTAGATATCACATGTATGTATCTCACACACACGTCTTATATAAATTATATGTAAGTACCTATGTATATGCATATGTATTTGTATAAAAAAATGATGCTCGACCTGGGGTGGGGGTGGGCTAGAAGGGGTCAATGGGGGTTGGGGGGAAGGGGACATATGTAATACTTTCAATAAATATTTAATTAAAAAAAAAAGATCCTCGATTCATATTATATATAAAACTTAATTTGGATTATAGAATTAAATATAAAAGCTACAACTGTAATAAAGCTTCTAGAAGAAAACAAAGGAAAATATCTTAAAACTGAAAGAATGCAGTTATCTAACACCAGAGGATGGATCAACAATTTATGATACATTTGACAATGGGATACTGCTTAGCAATAAAAAGGACCTAATTATCAACATGTAAAATATGAAAGAGCCTGGGAAATACTGAGAAGAAGCCACACACAAAATAGTAACATGAGTACATTTATATGAAGTTCAATAACAGGCAAAATTATTAATTGATGGTGAAATAAATCAGAACTGTGGTTGCCTGTGGAAAGGGGCAGACTCATCTAGAAAGGGCACCGGGGATCTTTTAGGGACGATGAAAACAGCCCATGCCTTGATACAGTGTGAATTACAAAGCTGCACGCATTTGTCAAAATTCAATGACCTATTCAAATAAGATCTGTATACCTCCTTGCACGTACATGATACCTCAATAAAAAATTTTAAATTAGGATATTTTATATCAAAGCAGTCTCTGCTCCCTAGCTCCAAAATCCTTGCTATCAGGATGTTGCTGAGTATAATATGTGGGCTAGTGCCCAGGTTTACGAGAAGGTTTGAAGTGGGCAAGATGGAATGACAGATACACAACTGACAGACACCAACACAATGATCTAAAACCCCTTATATAAATGTCACCACTCACCACCAAAAAAAGGGTGTTTTATTCCTAAACCAAGAGCCCAAACCACCCACCCTGCTCTTCCTCTCTGCTTTCTAATTTTCATTTTTAATCACATTCAAATTCTTATGAAACAAGAAATACAGATGAATGCAGGGGAGACCCCAAGTTACTTCTACACACATCACCAACTGCATCTGTATGGATGGCATCTAACCTAATGCCCCACCCCGTTTTTTAAATGAACAACACATTAACAAGCAAATGAGAAGAAGCAAGAGAAGCGAGAATGACACGAGGCACTACGGACAGGAATTCAGACCTACGTACTGCCCAGACAATGATCTCAAAGCCTCATTGAGAGAGATCTCGAAGTCAAACTTGATTATTGCCAGAGGAGAGCAGAGATATGCTTTTCCATACGGTGATGGTGAATACTAGACTCTCACAATTCTGCTCAGCTCTGAAAGTGCGTATTATTTCCTCACCATCTAAAGTTCAAGCATTAAGCTTCTAAAATCACCTAAAAATTACCGTTAACTCTCCCCTAAAATAAACATTTTCAACCAGGAATTGCCTCAAATCATGGCCCAGTTCCTTTATGTTCTCTCCCATGTTAATTTCAAATGGTTAAAGCCAAAAACTTCCCTTACAGAGGTGGGGTGGTAGCTGGGTGGAGGGAAGAAGGCAGGTAGTGGTGTGTGTAGAGCACAGGGGATTAGCAACTTCATTCCAGCCTCTGACCACCTCACGGGCTTCCTAGCACTTCACATCTGGGGACTGTGCAGGGGCAGGAGTTGCTTGCGCTCCTCAGCGATATCAGACTGGGGTAGGAAGTCAACATGCGCCTTAACAATAGGCTCTAACCCCCACTGCTCGACGCTGGTGTGACATGGTGAGCCCTGTCCTAAAGGAGTTTTACTGTTTTTCTGAGATATGGGAATGAGGCCAGCCGTGTTACACAGAAAGGGCGGATTAATCAACGAATATCGGTTTAGATTATTGCAGGTGGCTGTTCTGAAAGGAGGGCACCGTGAAGCTGTCAGAGACCACACTTCAGGCCGTCAGCAGGAGGTTACATGTCACTCGTGGCTTGCCCGACCTTCCCCCTGGTAAAGGTGGCAGAAATGTACTGAAGGCCCGCGGAGCTGCGCGCCTCAACATGGTCCAAGAAAAACTAAGATAAAGCTCACACTTCCGAGTGACTGTTTCTCACAGCTCAGTGGCTGGGAGTGCTTCGTTCACAGGGAACCACACCCTGATAATAAGGCAGAGTCCACACCCCATTATCCATCAGAGTTGATACAGGAAAAGGGCTGAGGCTGAAACATCACCACTGACATCAGAGTCTGTGTAATGTTTCTGTAAACTACTCCCAGAGGGCTGGAGTCTCAGCCAATGGGGCAGGGCTTCCAGCAATACCTGGGGCTAAAGAGTGAGTGAGGAGTTGCTGGGGATCACCAGCATGTGCTCTCGAAGCTATCTCCTGCTAAACAACCAGGGCAGCCCTGAGACCCACCCCTGGGGGTTCAGTTACCACAGCACAAAAAGGTCGCAGTTATAAGGCAATCCGTGCCAAAGTACAGCCACGTCTTCTTTCTTATGAGAGTGGATTAAATAACAGAATTTCTTAGTCTATTATTGGTCCCTCTCAAAGCAGCAGTCACCTTCAGTAAGTGGGACAAGACTTGGATACCAAAAAATGCCACATTATGATTCGTTGCAAGCACAAGAAATACCTACTGGCAAAAGCAATTGGGTTACTTTTGGACTCATAATAATTTGACACCAAAGAAAGGATCCCAAACTAAAGGGCTCCGTCTCACCATCACAGTATCACAATTTGGGGATACGTAACCAAAATGCAAATGCAGATACCAAGCTGTTGGATTAGGCCAAAAACGACAGGCCTTCTCCCTTTCCCCCAGAAGGACCCCCACCTTCAAGGTCATTCTCTGGGCCCTCAGTCCCTCCAGAATACTGTGCCCGCCTCCAATGAGGTCATCCATGCCGTGGTGAATTTTCTGGAGGGAGGAGTTAAACTGCAATGATTCATCCATTGGTATGGTGGTGTCAGAGTCCTGTGAAAGAAACGCAGGCACTTGATTAACTTTGCTTGCTGGTCAGCCTCTGTGGTCCCACCATGTCTGACAGCTCTGCCTGTTGGCCAAGACCAAGCAAGAAGAATAGCCAGAGGGAATGGTGCAAGAATCGGAGGAACCTAATGGAGAAAACAAAGCAAACATCTGGAGCGGCCTCTGTCTCTTTCCTCAGACTTCCATCACACAAGTCTTGTTAATTCCTGCCTCTTATCATTACCCCCACTTGGGAAAAGCGATTCCTTCAAGACCTCATGGGCTTCTCTCAAAGTCTTTCTCTGACTGCTCACTAACCTCGCTTGTTCCAAATGTTCCTTTACTTTGCTTCCCCTTAATACCACACGAAGTGTTTGCTTTTGTTCTTTAGCTATTTTATCCATAGCTTATCCTTCCACCTAGACTGACACTGACTAAGGACAGAAAAGAAAGTGCTTTCCTAATGACGCCCAAATAATGTTCAGATGGGACTGGTCTCCTGAGCAGGCAAGAAAAATCTGCACAAAAAGGAAGGGAAACAAAAACTAATACTGATCAAGTACTTTCCACTTTGCATGCTCATTACCCTAAACTCACTTAATCCTCATCCTAACCTTGTGAGGTAGTTAACATATTATCCCCATTTAGAGATGAGAAACTGAAGCCCAGACAGTTGGAATAACTTGATCAAGTTCTCACAGAGCTGGTAAGAAGTTCAGTAAGGCACGAAACCCAGTACCGAGTGCAGTCTGCTCTCTTAGCCATCCTGTCAGGAGAAACATCAGGACCAATCCTAGGCTCTAAACTGACACCGAAAGTGTACTGTACACAGAAGCAGTTCACGACCAGCCGTAATACTGTCCTCTTTCCTGCCTCCTGATGATCACAAACTCTTTTGTCAACCAGAACCATACTTACCACATGTCCTGAGCCACCCCAGGACATGTTCATTTATTTTTACAGAAAGGGAGAGGGAGGAGAGGAAGGCAAATAGAAAGAGAGAGAGAGAGAGAGAGAGAGAGAGAGAGAGAGAGAGAGAGAGAGAGAGAGAACATTAATCTGTCTCCTGCATGCACCCCGCCAAGGCCAGGGATTGAACCTGCAACCCAGGTATGTGCCCTGACCAGGAATCAAACTCTCGATCTTTTGGTTTTCAGGATGATATTCCAACCAACCGAGCCACACCAGCCAGGGCCATTTTTACCACTTTCAATCATTACAAAGAGATCAAACCACCTTTTCTTTGATGTCTAAGTTCAAAATTATTAATGCACACATTTTCAATCTCCCTTGCCAACACAAGATTTCTCACTCCTCTATTTCCCAGCACCTTAGTGTTCTACATACAGCTAATGCTCAGTGGGTCACAAGACTACAGTGTTTGAATCAATTAAAGACTTCATTTATTTGGCAAGCATTTACTGAACGGCTTTTACATACAAATCTTTCTTACTTTACCACCTGAAAGGGTAGAGCTGATGAGCCACTATTTCTTAGAAAAATGTATGATAGTTCCAGATCATAGAATAAGAAAAAATTCATTCAGCAAGTCCCCAGCCTAAAAAATGCCTAAGCAACAATCAAAAGCCCAATAACATCTTCCAGAGTTCATTATACTACTGAAAATCGGCCACACTTACCACTATACCACCTACACGTCTCCATCACACTTTTCATTTGTTGGTCATTGTTACATGACTGCTTCCTCTAGAGACACAGAAACTACAAAGGTACATTCTGAAACACTTGGGGAAATTTACTACAAGTGTGCACACAGCAAAGAGAGTTCAACATCTGCAAAATGGGAACTGATTTGTTCTGATGTCAGGCTTGGGAAACTAAGACCTCTTCAGAAAACAAACATCTCCATAAAAACACACACAAACAAAACAACAAAATAAAAAACCCACCTCATTTGGTGGAATATAATATGTAGAACGTGAAAAAGGTCAGTATGTCCTACATCATGTGCAGAAAATGATCCTATTGAAACCAAAGGGCAGGGATAATGGTGACCTACAAAATCAAACATGAAAACCAACAGGCCACTTTCAAATAGGCTCGAAACAAGTAACCCACCTAAAACAAAAACTCTGTTAAGAAATTCCTCCAAAATTGCTGCTCAGACAAGGGACAAAAACATTGTAATGCATCTGACACTGGAACCACACACATAATTAGCACAAAGGCAACTGCCCGAAGGCAGCTTTGAAATGCAGCCCTCACTAAAAATGGCCCAAGTTCTAATCATCTGTCTCTATCTGATCAGAAAAAACGTTTCTACCATGTCAACCACGACCTCTCTGCATCGGCCCAGTCAAACCAGGCAATTTTCACCCCTGCTCATTCCCTCAAGTTAACTGCTTCCTCTTCAGGCTTCTGTGTGAGAAAAAGAGATTCCCTGTCTAGTTAGAGTCTCTGTGGCAATGCACAAGGTCCACTGTCATCTCCAGCTGGTCTCCTCATCAGTCTGCTTCAGACACCACCTACAAGGATGATGCTCAGACTCTGAGCTCCAGCTTCAATGAGCTGTACCTGCAGACTCCCATCCCGGTGCCTGGCTTACGTTGGGGGTGAAGGTGCGAGACAGAAGCTCCTCGCGCTGTCTCTCCTGCTGCTCCCTTGTGTATCGCCGATGCTGGAAGTTTCTGAGAGCAGTCTGCAGGTGCTGGACATCATACTTTAACTGGTCAACACGACTGGAATTGAGAGAGATCGATGTTACATCCCAGGAACCCAGAGTGGCACAATTTCAGGTCACCAGGTTTTGTATTCAGGAAAGAAGACTTTCCTTACTTCTTCCTATGCCACTCCATGCCATCCCCCCACCCCAAATAATCTGATTTTGATCAATGATATTGAAAATAAAGAAGTGGCTTGTGGTTAAAGTAGGGTTGTAGCACACAAGATTCCAGCAGCTTTACTTTAAATACCTGCTGGTCTCTGATTCTGGATGCATGACAGGGAACAGGTGACAGGAAACAGGCTCAGTGACCTCTCCCTGACCTTCTATGGGTTATATCACTCTCCTGGAAGAAGCCCAAGGGCATCTTTGGGTAAAGCATCAAAAAAAGTTTCATAAAACTTTTGGGAGCAGGGGCTGGAGTAGAGGTGGTGAGGGTGGTTTCAGTTTAATTTCATGGGGGACTATCAAACATTAGATCGGTATTTCATTATAATTAGACTGATTGAAGTGATTAAGAGCAAGATTCATTTCAACCGAAGAATGTAGTGGGAGCCAAAGGGTAGAGTAAACTCACTTAGGCTTCAAGTGGCCATGGGTTTGGACAGAAAAACAGTACTGGAGGCAATATTTCAAAATGACACCAATGAGGTAAGGAGACACAAAACTTCTGAGCCACTAAATCACAGAATTTTTATTTTGAGAGAATAAAATTGCACCCTTTACAGGGACTTTAACTTTGCATAATCTCAGTTTTTCAATGTGTAAATGAATTTTCAGAGCATTCAATAGCCTCCCCCGGGACAAAGACCTGTCTTACGGACTTGGGGTGTTAGAGCACTCACAGTTTGGCATTCTGTCTTTTGTTGGGGGGCTCCTTGCTGGACAAAATCTCCAGGCGTTCTAGCTGGCTGAATATCTGGTCTATGCTTGCTTGGATTTCGTTTTCTACTACTGCACAAAAGAGAAAAAAGAATAATTGCTGGAAAAGAGATAGTGAACTTAAATTAGAATGGTAAATCAAACATATCTTTTTCCATACCCAATAGACTCAAAATATGTATTTCAAAAGGAGAAAAATGCATATGCCATTGAATAATAGAAAAAGTTCAAGTTTACTAAGTGACTCTGTAAATGTTGTTTCAAATATGTATATCTAGCTGTTGATATAACAATGCCAATTTTTAAAAGGGTAAATCTGTAGAAATAAATTTCCTGCTGTTAGAAAATAAGATGAACATTTAAATGCTATCCAAAAAGTCTTTAAGGAAAAGTTAGTATTTTCTGATACAGCATGAGGTCTCTTTTCCTTTGAGATTATTCTCAGATATAGATTATAAATATCTAGTAAAAAGACTGCCAATTGAATTCCCTATAGTAACAAGGTTAAATAAAACAAAAAACCCACACACAAAGGGGAAGATTAGTAATTGAAACAGAGGAGAGTTCCCTTATGGCTTTCCATAAGAATGGGTGGGCTGAAGCTGGAATCCCCAAAATAGACCAAGTATCAGGAGGAAAGGCTCAGGAAAGAATCCATAGCAGTAAAGATATGATAAACACAGTCATTTTCCTTATCCCTTGTGATAAACCGTCAAAATGACCTCTTTTCCATTTCTAATCATGTAACAATGAGATTACTGGGAAGGCAAACAAAGTCAATGGACAGAAACTAAACTGTGCACAAAAGCAGACTGCTTCTTGCCCCATAAATGAGCGATAGCAATGTCACCTTTGTAGGTTAGCTAAGAAATACAGATTAGAACAAAGTGGGGCACAGAACCAAGAGAAGGATGCTCTGAAGCTGTGGAAAGGAGACAGAGAAACACGCATGGTGACAGCCAAGCAGTGAGGTGAGAAGGCAGCTTCTGCAGTGTGCCGGTAGCCAGCAGGGTGCATGACCGACTCAGAAAAAGGACCTTTTCTTATGATAGAAAAGACACTAAAACCCACAAAGCAGCCCTCTTCTCAAACGAAATCATGGTGTGGGAACTAAATTAATATTGCTATTCATTTCCGAATAAGCCTTCTAAAAAGCCACAGTTCTCAGCTCAGAAGAAATGGCCAATTCCAGCTAAACATGTCTGACTTTTTATGGAGCACATTCCCCTAAGGACTGGGTAATTAGATTGAGACAGATGGAGGGAAGAACTTCCACTCCCACAGGGCCATGTCGGGTTGAGTGGAGGGGTAATGGGGGATGCAACTTGGGGGATTCCAAAGGGCACAATCAGGGGAATCAGTGACTGTGCCATAGGGTTTTCTGCATCTTAACAACAGAACTCATTCCACGCTGAATCATTAAGGCCCTGAGGCAGAAAGGCAGTCAGGAAACCCAGCCCATTAGCACCGTGTCATCAGAGAAAGGACTCTGGTCTCCATAGCTAATTACTCACAGTGCACAGACTGCTTGTCTGCCGTCTCCAGGCGTCCCATGTGAGACTGGATCTGGTGGACCTGCCTATCAAAGGAAAAGGGAGGAAATGGGTGAGACAGGAGTAATCAACAGCGCTTCAGTCAGGAAAGTCAATTTTTCTGATGCCAACATGTAACTGATTTAAATTGACAGCATCACTGAACTGTAAAATTCGTATGTGGCACTTGAAGCCACATGTCTTGGCATGGTTTATAATATCTTAACATTGATATTAATAATAATAATGCTGACAGGCAGCATTTATTGTCTTCCCCCATCTGAGACATTCTGCAAAGTCAATAACCTATGAGGAAAGCATTATTATTCTCATTTTATAAACAAGACAACTGAAGTCCAGAAAGGTTATGTAATTTGTTCAAGGTCACATAGCAAGTGATAAACCACGATCTGGACCCAGCCAATCCCACTCTCTGTTGTTTGACCCAATGTGCTGAGCAATGGTCTGTACTGAGCAGAGTCAAAGGGTAAGAGAGAGATAATTCTTGTTCTTGAGAAACAATGTAATTAGGAATGACAGGCTAGATAGAAAGAAAAGTTCCAAGAAGATTTAAGAGAAAACTAACACAAGTAAGTGTAAACAAATAGAAAGCTGAGGAGCTAAGCACAGTGGTGCCACGCAAAGGCAAGTGAAGGAAAGGGCTGGGCTGAGACAGAGAAAGCTGGAGTTCTGTGGGTGGAGGGAGTTCTGAACATCATTTTGAAGTGAGAGGTGATTTGGTGAAGGAAGATAGAAAGAAAATGATATGCAAAAAGGCATGCAAACCATGTCATGGGGATTAAAAGGAGGCTAGCCTGTCTGGAAGTCAGAGTCAGAGTCAGAGTCAGAGAGGAGGGTGGATGAGGCGGTTAGCTGGACCATCAGAGGAAGGCCCTCATTGAAAGAGATCTCCTGCTTGGTAAACATCATTTCCAGGCAACATGAGGCCACTGCCATCTCATTTGGGCCTCTGGCATGGTCCCAGACATCAGGCTCCAGAGCACCCTCGGAAGGCTCCCCAAGGCTTGACCAATGTTACCCTCGGAACCTTTCCTAGTGGCCCCTGGGGTTAGTCCTTGGAATTGCTCATGCTACCAACAACCGCCTCCTGGTGCTTAATAGTCTCTCCACATTAGAGTCATGTGAAAGGGACCTGCTGCGAGCTCTTATATCATCCCCAACTCAAGGGAAAGGTCACCAACCACTTTCCACCATAAGTACCCCATCTGTACCAATGTGAGCAGGGAGCCCAAATTTGGTTTCTCTAGTCTTTTTCTGAGCTTTCCTGTGGCCTCTAAGCATGATCCATGGCATCAGAGCAAGGACAGCCTTCTAATGACTCCCAGAGTGATCCTGAGCAAGACTCATGTACCCTAGAAATCACTACTAGCATCTGAGAGACTAGACTGCTACTTCAGTCGCTAAGTCCAGACACTTTCGAATGCGGCACAGGGAGACATGGAGGCAAAGGGAGAACGCAGCTTGAGGTGACAACTGGAATCAGGGTAACTGTGGAAACAGCTATAGAGGACTGGATGGTAATGCCGATCAAAGAGAGAATTAGAACTTTACTGAAGTCCTGGAGACTTGCTCAGCTGGGCTCAGCAGTTGAATGTTGACCTATGAACCAGGAGGTCAGGGTTCAATCCCGGTTGGATGACCAGGTTTTGGGTTCTATCCCCAGTGTGAGGCATGCAGGAGGAAGCCGATCAATGATTCTCTCTCATCACTGATGTTTCTATCACTCTCTCCCTCTCCCTTCCTCTCTCAAATCAATAAAAATATTTTTAAAAATAAAAAGAAGATATCACATTTCTATTTGATGGGCAAATATTTTAAAGTCTGATAACACACACTGATAAGGATAAGGGGAAACTAGAACTCTCATATATGGCCGGTAGGATTATAAACTGGTAGAAACCCTTTTAATAGCTTTTTGACAAAAACTGGTAGAGTAAAATATGTGTAAATCCTATGAGCCAGCATTCCACTTCTAGGACTAGGTCTTTGAAAGGAAGAGAATGGGTGTGGGATTCAGTTTTATTTCTGTCTTTAAATACCTGAAGTGTATGTATTAAATATGAGGCCTAACATGTAAGTTATATTATTCTCTATTTTTATGTTTGAAATATTTCATACATAATAGATTTTTTTCAGATGTCGAATCAATGTTTTAACAAGGAGCATTTATTTACTCACTCAGCCATTCGTTCATTCACTCATTCAACGAGTAAGGGGGATAGACGATCAAAATGGTCCATGGGGAAATAAAATCACAGATGTGCTTATAGTGGGAAAGGAGTAATATGCTGAGGATACCACAGTAAGTTTATGTTTACTTCAAGAGATATTTGATAGCCTCTCAAGGTATCTTGCAGTAAATTTGGTTTGATGATATTACAGGTTGCGGGACTGATTTCCAGTATTCCACCATAGCATTGACTTTGGTTCTGTGTCATTCAATATTGGGGGGAAAAAAATCAACTTATGTTGCACATGATTTGTGATAGAATGAGGGGTTAAGATGTGACAAAATAAACATTAACATTTTCCATTTAGGCTAAAATGGGGATTAGAAAGTATTCTGACTTCAGATGTAAAAAAAAAAAAAGTCAAATGCACACTATAAAATGCCATTCAATTATGGGAGCCAACTGTCAAAGAAACCCTATCAATGAAAGGTTCTCCCCAATGGGAGATGAACAGGATGGTTGAGTGAGTGTTTAGAAATCAAGCCATGAAGACAAACCGTCAAAAGGGTCTTCCTGACCAGAGTGAGGTGAAATGGAAGATCTTGCCAGTCGCTTTCAAGTCTTAACTTCTATAAGGGCAGCAGGAGAGATGAGGCCAATACTCACAAAACCCTCTTCAGCTGGCTTTTACTATTTCCTAAGCTAAAAAGGCTCAACTTTAATAAGCTGCAGGGAAACATTATTGACTTTTTCCCATCCAATCTATTTTTGCTTCGAATGAACTAGAAAAAATACGGCCAATAAAGTGATTCCAATCTCTACATTTCATGCCTGAGAGGAAATATATGCAAAACAACAAAGCAAGTATGCATGGCAGGGTGGGAACTACTATGTGCCAAGTGGAAAATCTGTTTTAAACTGAACTGGGAATTCAGACAACACACTTGAAGCCAGTAAGAAACAGATTCACTAATAAGACCTGCGAATGTGGACATTAGAAATCGCGAGTCCTAGATCTGTCTAGCATGGGGCCCGTGGTGCGCTTGGGTGATAACTAAGTAGAGACCTAGGAGCAAGTAAGCAAGGGCCACTGTTGTTCATCTTTTTTAAAGGGTCAGGAGAAAATCTGGGAAGCACTTTGAAACAGAACTGCTTTTTAAAAGTCATCCATGCTGCCTCTGGCCGCCATAGGGAAAGATCTGGGTTGAAGTTCTGGTTCCATTATATACTAGCTAAGGGACACTGAACAAGTAATTTAACCCCTTGACACCTCAGCTTCCTCAACTGTAAAATAGGGATACTAATAATCACAACTATTTGAAGGGTGGTAGAGCCAAATGCAATATGAAAATGCTCTGTACCCTATACAGCATCATACAAGTTTGTTGTTTTAATCTTACTTATAAATAGTCATTTCTGGTCACTTTCACTTCACCCACTTTGCCTCTACTATATGGTATTTAGCCTCTAATCAGAAGGCAAAATTAAAAATGGAAAAACTGGTCTTGACATAAGGTAAAGTTCTTAAGTCCAGCTGCTCATAAAAATCACCTGGAGAGCTTGTGGAAAAAAAAACAACAACACACAAAACAAAACAGAGTTTCTTGTACTCCAAACCAACTAAATCAGAATTTCTAGGACAAGTGGGGCACCTTTACAACACTGCGATCTCAAAAGCAGAAGCCTGCCTATTGGCTCCTCTTTAAAGTTTATTCTAACGCATTGAGTATAAAATGTTTATTCCACTTTTCATTTTTTCTCTCCATTCACTGTTCAGGCAGTTCAGGAGTTTGTAAGATACGTAATTTTAAAGTGTTTATCTAATTCCAATGTACAGGACATTTTAAAGCTATGTATCTTGCAAGAGATAACCACAAACTGGGTTCAAAGTTCCAGTAAAATTAATATGTTCAGTTAATGTTGTGTCAGTTCAGCTACAATCACTAATTTCTGCAACGGCAGAAGCTAATTTCTGACGCTCCCAGAACTTGGTGTTTCCTGTGTTTTAAATCCTCACCCAAGGATATTTTTCCATTGATTTCAAGAGAGAATGGAAGAGAGGGAAAGACAAAGAGTTGTTAAAGTAGGATTGGTATAGATATATACTAAAAAAAGAAAAGAAAAAAATGAAAACAGGGACTTAGATTTACACCAATGTTCATATTAGCCAAAATGTACAAACCCAAGTATCCATCTGCAGATAAATGGATAACAACATCGGGTTGGTGTTCACACACAGGATTATTACCCAACCATAAAAGGAATAATATTTGATGCAAGGCACAACAGAGATGGACTTTGAAAACATGTTAAGTGAAATAAGCCATACACAAAAGGACATCTACTGTATGGTTCCACTTATATGAGAAATCTAGAATAGGTAAATTCAGATACAGAAAGTAGAACAGAGGTTACCAGGAGCTTAGGGAGGGGAGATTGGGAAGGTACTGCTTAGTGGGTACATCAAGTTTCTGTTTGTGCTGATGAAAAAGTTCTGGAAATGAACAGCAGGGATGGTTACACAAATATGAATGTACTTAATGTCACTGATTTGTACTCTTAGAAATGGTGCAGGTGGTAAACTTTATGTTCTGTATATTTTACCACAATAAAAACAAAATATCATAAAAGTTCTTTCCAAATAACAGGATAGGTATGATCTCTATTACCATACTCAACTACACGTCGCAGCAAATTCCAAAAACGCAGGACAGTGTTAATAAAAGGAATACCAAGGAATTTAAATTATGAGACGATACATCAAAATTTGATCTCCTTAATGGTAATCTGTAGCTAAGTATGTAAAACTGAATGCTACTTGTACAGCAATTTCTTTGTACCATAAAAACATGGCCTTTAGTACAAACCAAATCAGAAAAAAAAAAAAAAAGGGAAAAATCATAATGTAGCAACAAGCTTGGGGTCAATCAAGAATGGAGACGGACATCCTTCAGGAGCTGCGAGCTACAATGACTAATCTGACATTAGCCCCCTGATGGAGCCTGAGCTGCTGACGCTGATCCCGTCTGTACCGCGTGTTTTACCCTCCAGCCTATCCTGCCGCACGTCGGCTCTTCTTCGGTGCGTTCCCCGACTCTGCAACTGCACGGTGAACTCCTTTGGCCAGAGCCCTGTCTCTCCACGAGCTCTAACAACCCGGGGCGCTGAGCTGGCAGGTGCGAGACAAACTACAATAATCGGTAGATGCAGGCAGTCACAGCCTCGAAGATCCCGGGAGCCATCTGGCACATCTTTTCGGGCCCCAACCCAGACCCTCCTCTCGCCGTAGACCTGGGCATCCCGCCAGGGACTGACCACTTCCGAGCTGCCTCCAGCAGTGCCTCGGCGGAAAGACTGGGCCTCCCCAATGGCCGAAGCCCCAGGCCCCAGCTCAGGAGGCCGGTCTCACCGAGCCTGCCTTTGCCCTACCCGTGCCCCCACGCGACCCTCACTTGTGCGTTTGCTGGTACAGCGGCTCCATGTCGCCGGCCCAGCCGGGTCCGGCGCCGGCTTCCTCCGAACACGTCTTCACAGCTCTCCTTCCGGCTTTCGACTTCCGGTATCAGGACCCTCTCTCCCCTACCGGCTGGGGCTGCCCTCCTGTACGCCTTACTGGTGGTGATTATGGGAGAAGGAAGGAGAACGAGAAAATAGGCCGGGAGAAGAAGGATAACTGTAGTTAAAGGTTCGACCTCAGATGGAGGACTAGGAGGTATCGGTTTTGGCGGGAGGCTGTCTTCAGCATTGAGTCAGGCAGTGGCAAGGGCAGCCTCAGAGTACTGATGTGAGGTCCTCAGAGCGGGGTTGGAGGCGAATGGGCGGTTACCTGCTCTTGCTGGCTGGAGGCGGGCTAGGCTTCAACGGTTCTCAACGTGTGGGTCGCGACCCCTTTGGCGGTAGAACGACCCTTTCACAGGGGTCACCTAAGACCATCTGCATATCAGACATTTACATTACGATTCATAATAGTAGCAACATTTACAGTTATGAAGTAGCAACGAAAATAATTTTATGGTTGGGTCACAAACATGCGGAACTGTATTAAAGGGCCAGAAGGTTGAGAACCAAACTGATTGTGTCTGGGGATGAGCTCATCCCTGGAGTCTCTGGCACAAGCTTCTCCCATCTCCAGTTTGCCTGCTCACTTGCCCACCCACCTACCCATCCCCACCCGCACACTGTTTAGTCGTCCAATAAACTCACATTGAATGCGTTTTTACTATGTGTTATGTGCGTTAAGGGGGAAGCTAGGTTCCGCCTGCCCTCAAAGAGGTTGAAATCTAGAAAAGAGAATAAGATATGTATACAAATAAACGTCTGCAAAGTAGAAAGTCCAGATATTCTGAGGGGAGCTGGCAACACCAACAGTGCTGGTAGGAGATTCAGGGAAGACAATGGAGGAGGCTGCATTTGAATCTGGACTTGAAGGATTTGGACACTTCGGCCTCTCCCCTTAGGCAGAACCCACTTCCATCCCACTAGGCTTATCTGCAGTTCCTCCCAAGGGAGGAGACGTTCCTCTTCCTTTGAGAAGTTGATGCTACTATTTTCCTGTATCCTGGATCCCACCCAGTTTTGTGTCTCAAGAGACCATCGTGTACATTCTTTCCCTAACATTATTTTTCCATTTATTCTAATACTAGGGGCCTGGTGCACAAGAATTTGTGCACTCGGGGAGGGAGGGTTCCTCAGCCCGGCCTGTGCCCTCTCGCAGTCTGGGACCCCTCGGGGGATGTCCACCTGCTGGCGTGCCTGGCCAGCCTGGGTGAGGGACTGATGGCTGTTTGCAGGATGGCCAAGCCCCTCAGTGGAGACCCTCACCCCATGGGGGTGCGGCCAGCCTGGGTGAGGGGCTGAGGGCCGTTTTCAGGCTGCCCACAGCTCCCATTGACCCAACATCCCAGCAAGGCTGGCTGGAATCAGGCTTCTGGGGTTTATTTATCTTCTATAATTTAAACTTTGTTGCCTTGAGCAGAGGCCTAGTCAGGCAATGAAGCCTCCTGTTTGCTTCAGCTCCGTTGTTTCTATAATTGAAACATTGTTGCCTTGAGCAGAAGCCCAGCAAGCCTAGGCAGGCAGTTTCCTCCATCACTGGTGCAATGGAAGCTTCCTGTTTGCTCTAGCTCCGTGGCTGCCAGCTGCCATCTTGGCTGGGTTAATTTGCATACAGCCACTCTGATTGGCTGGTGGGCATGGCTTGGCTGATGGGCATGGCTTAGGTGTAATGGAGTGAGGGTCAATTTGCATATTACTCTTAGATTAGATTAGATTTATTTATCAATGAGTAACTACTATTACAAGGCACAGATATTACGGGTAGGAATATGAGAAAGACAGCCCTCAAATCTCTCCTCTCTCATTGTTGAGAGGGCTATTCATGCCCTCAAGTTATGTTAACAAGTAGGATAAGTGCTACAATTGATAGAAAGAACCATTTCTCTGGAGAAGAACAAGTGTACTTGGACTTTTAAAAATCGTGAATAGGGCTCAGCTGGCATGGATCAGTGGTTGAAATTGACCTAAGAACCAGGAGGCCACAGTTTGATTCTTGGTCAGGGCACATGCCTGGGTTGCAGGCTCAATCCCCAGTGTGGGGTGTGCAGGAGGCAGTTGATCAATGATTCTCTCTCATCATTGATGTTTCTCTCTCTCCCTCCCTCCTCTTCCTTCCTCTCTGAAATCAATAAAAACGTACTTTGAAAAAACATGAATAGGGCTTTGAGGAATCAAGAGTATTTTAACAGTGTCTAACACTACCATTCTGTATATGTTTATTGGTTTGGCCTGGTGGAGATTAAGGGGAGGGTATTGAGCAAAGGCACATGGGGAAAAGAACATAGATCTTCTGTGGCTGGGTTGAGGGTGTTTGGGGCAATAATAGAATTAGAAGAAAGGTTGGAGGTGGATCATAGGGAATCTTAAATGTTATGCTTAGATTTTTACTTGTAGATTTTTTATTCTAGAGGTAGTTGGAAGTGATCAGCGGTTGGATAGAATTTTTTTTAATTTATCTTTATTGTTCAGATTATTACAGTTGTTCCCCTTTTTTCCCCCATAGCTCCCCTCCTCCCATTTCCCACCCCAACCTCTATCCTTGCCCCCCCACTGTCCTCATCCATAGGTGTACAATTATTGTCCAGTCTCTTCACGCATCCCCAACACCCTTAACCCCCGAAAATTGTCAGTCCACTCCCTTTCTATGCCTCTGATTCTATTCTATTCACCAGTTTATTCTGTTCATCAGATTTTTTATTCACTTGATTCTTAGAT
>PVJC01007809.1:0-50317 GCA_004026665.1 Murina feae
AAAATGGAACTCCCATTTGACCCTGTGATCCCACTCCTGGGAATATATCCCAAGAAACCAGAAACACCAATCAGAAAGGATATATGCACCCCTATGTTCATAGCAGCACAATTCACCATAGCTAAGATTTGGAAACAGCCTAAGTGTCCATCAGCAGATGAATGGATTAGAAAACTGTGGTATATCTACACAATGGAATGCTATGCTGCTGTAAAAAAGAAGGAATTCTTACCATTTGCAACAGCATGGATGGAACTGGAGAGCATTATGCTAAGTGAAATAAGCCAGTCAATAAAAGAAAAATACCACATGACCTCACTTATTTATGGATAATAAAGACCATTACAAAATGATAAACATAAACAAATACAGAGACAGAGCAGCCTTGAACAGACTATCATCCTACAGCTGGAAGGCTAGGGATGGTTGGGGGGGAATTAAGAGATCAACTGAAAGACTTGCATGCATGCATAGGAGCATAATCAATGGACACAAGAATCTGGGGGTTTAGGGAGGAGGGGAGGGAAGGGCAAGGGGAAAAATGGAGATCTATGTATCATTTGTTGTAATACTTATCTATCATTTATTGTAATACTTTAAGCAATAAAAAAAAAAGAGGGAAAAAAAAAAGAGGAGATAAATTTGTACACATATTCCCCAAGAGTATTGAGGAGGAAGCTGGTTTTGCAAGGAATGTTAGGCCATGAAACCAAACAAAGCCCTGTCCTGCCATAGGGCAGGGGGCTTTGTTTTGAGAGGGGGCTTTATTTTGAGCCCGGAATCTAAGAACACCTGGGGGAAGGGTAGATGAACAGAATACTCCCTTCAGGGCCTTGGGGTAGGGGAGGGAGTATATTTGCAAATCAATGAACTCGACCCCTACTCTGGATTTGGGATACCCCAGAGTCCGAGCGTGTTATTAAAACTGTGATTTCTCAAAAAAAAAAAAACACAAAAAAACACAATAGTTAAAATGTTCATTATTCTTTCATTTTTAACTTTAAAATTGATTTTCTTATAGTTTAAATTTGATATGAAGAATGTTTATGCATTTTGTGGTTTTTTAATACATTCATTTATAATGTAGTTTCTTAACAGGGTAGATTTACATTAACTTCAGTGCTGTGTAGGTGAACTATATTCAGCCATAATCTATTGATTGCAGTTGGGAGAAAATTACAAACCAAGGTTGCATCCTAGTCATAAAAATATCCTTCACCTTCATTCACAGTAATATTCTCTTATTCTAACTTGATTAAAGCCTTTTAAAATGGATTTACTGGTAGTTTAAAGTGTAGCTTTGGTCAATAGAAAGGTTAATATCAATGTGAATAAAATAATAATGTGCATGATGAATATGGCTTTCATATCCAGAATATAGAAGTATTTATCTCAGACTAAAATAAAGAAATACAGGGCTAGTCGCTTAGGTTTCTTTTAAAATAATCCCATAATTATTTAGTTAAACTCTGGAAAAGGAGCATTTCTTTGTTTTGGAACTATTTCATAATTGTATTTCATGTTGATTTGAGGGTATGCATTGGCCATACATTCAGAATTAAATAATTATTTGTTCCTTTCCACCTTCACCTTACTCACAGAAGAGAATGACAGTAATTATTTTGAAGTAGAGTGGCCTCCATTTTTCTGGTTTGATTGACCGCTTTTGTAAGATGAAAAATATAGAGTTCAAAGGCCAATCAGGCTGTTTAGAGCTGTGTTTTCTGGGGGTTAGGCATATCAATAGATGAGTGTATAAAAAAAGCTGTGGTACATTTACACAATGGAATACTACTCAGCCATAAAAAGGAAATCTTACCTTTTTGATAGCATGGATGGACCTGGAGAGTATTATGCTAAGTGAAATAAGCCAGTCAGAGAAAGACAAGTATCACTATCACAGGATCTCACTTATATGTGGAATTGAATTAACAAAATAAACTAACAAACAAAATAGAAACAAACTCATAAATGCAGATACCAGACTGACAGCTGTCAGAAGAGAGGGGGCTGGGTGGCTGGGTGAAAAAGGTAAAATTATTAAGCAAAAAAAAAGCTCATAGAAACAGACAACAAATTATGCAAATTAATGAGAGTATCTATTTTCCCCTATCTATAAAGTCAATAAAAAGAACATCCAGTGATATAAAATAGAAACTCTGACACAGAAGAGAAGGAACTTTAAATTATTGTAGTATTTAGAATGTTGTTTAACAATATATGTTACAAATCTCAAATATGTTAATCTATACTACTTTTAGTGATCTGTTCTAAGGAATAATACTCAAAATGTGGGTTCTTAAAGAAAAAAATTGCATACAGCATGTACTAAAGAAGTAAGAATGGATTAGCCAATAAAGAAGACCTTAAGGACTACAAGAAACAGTAGAGAACAATAAAATACCTTTGTATAGGTAAAATGTACTAGTTCTAATAATTACTACATAGTAGGACTATACATGTAATTTGGTCTGTTGACCTTTCTGGTAGTCTTGTCTATTCTGTTATTTCATCAAAACTAGATTAATATTCCATAGTTTAGTCATTTATTCTAATATTTAGTAAACCTATTCTTTTTTCCAAATTTATAAAAATTCACTGATTAGTTATTTTCACAAGTTGCAATATCACTTTATTTTGTAATTGTTGACTTGGATTCTGGGAACCTTAAATGAATTTAGGAAAAACTGACATCTTTTATGATTTTTACTCGTTCCATATAGAAGCTTGATGTATCCCTCTATTATTTATAAAGTTTTCCTTTATTGGTTGTAGTATAGATTTGAAAGTTTTGTTACATAGAACAAAGAAACTTTCAAACAAAGCTGGGGGAGATATGATTGTTGTTATTCCTTTTCATAGATTCTCTGTTTCTCATTTAGCAATCATTTTCTGAAAGCAAAGGTCAATATATTAATGTAAAGACTGAAGCCATAGTTTTAGAGATCAGGGATAGGAAAGACAAGTTTTTAGTAATGACTCTGCTACTTCATAGTTTTATATATTTCATTAAACTTTTTGAATCATTCATCAGGTGCAAAATCAACACACAACTGAAAATTATGTGTTAGCTATCTTTAGGTCTTAAGAAAATGTCTTTTTTATAAATTTGTGTTCCTACTGATAAAGCACCATTTTTTTTCTGTAACTTTTCTTTGTAGTTTGGGTATTAAAAAAATTAATCTGAGTTTTTCAACCATAATAATCCCATTATTGCCTTGGCATTAAAATTCTACAAAAATATGTAAAATGCCCTAATAGACCTATTGCAGATTCTCTGGTGAATGAGACAGTGGAACAGTGAACTGAATAAGGAACAGGGAATGATTAAGAAAAGAAAAATATTGTATGCATATGTTGATATTTTGTTTAAATGTGTGGTATGTATTGATATTTTCCAAGAGCTTTCATATTATGGTGGAAAACAAACAAACATTACCGCAGTAAATTTCTTACCCTAAGAAAAGTGAAAGCAATGGGCTTATAGATACTTTAAAAAAATGTTACTGTTTTCATAGCCTTGATGTAATCTAGTGCTTATATTTGATGTTTTAGCATTAACGTGATCATTATTTTATCTTTTATTTACAATGATGTACTTATACTGTTATACGATTCCCTAATAAGAACAAAATTCTTTAATTGTCAATTGCAGGTTTTGTTTCAGATCATCTTATATGGTAGCAACCAAAAATAGAAACCATTAAACAAAAAAAAGCAAAGCCCATGGATAAGTGAGAAAAATACTTAAAAGCAGTATTAACAGTATGTAAGTGTTAAGTCTCATCTATAAAGATCAGAGTGTGTGAAAGGAAACTTGTATAAATCAATGAGATTACATATTTACCTAAAGAATATTTTAAATAATATTGATTTCTACTAGTTCCTATTTAGGTTAAGTGACCTACCTCAGCTGGACATTTGCCTGTTGGTCTGTGGGTAAATATGGATTTTTAAAAGATAATGGAGAAAGCTAGCTCTGGTTCTGGGTTTCTAACTAGAAATTCTGTCCTAATAACAGAGAATATGAGTATGTTTTACAAATGACCTCTAGCAAATAGTTCCACCTACTTATTACTCTCCTTCAGTTTAGTTTTTCCCCATCAGAATCATGGAAAACTATTATCAAAATCTTTGTCAGACCCTAATTCTCCTTTCTATAATTTTGGCAATACCCAATGATTTTAGACATACAGAGCTTAAACACCAAAATTTTAGGGCTAATATAAATCTATCTCAACCATGTATCAAAAAGGGTTTAAGAAATCCCTTTAGAAAATAATGATCAGATGTAATTCCCTTTTACATAGGAAAATATATGATAAGTTTCTCTATACAATTGCCTATACATTAAGTTGTTTCATACAACAGTGCGTATTTTGAAGGCACTATATCTCAACAGGCATATTCAGGTTGTTGTGGTCACATTTATACATTACTTATGTATTATCTCCTTTATAAAAATTGTAGGAAGAAATTTACAGTTTCTTATGTTTTTAAATCTTCCAAAAACTTCCTAATACAGGATGAATATCTGTAATTAATACTCCTATGTGTTGATTGCTAAAAGGCTTAGAACTAATATTAAGAGGGCCTGTTACCAATGTATGGGAATATTTATATATGTGTTAACCTTATTTCTCTCGTGCATCTACTTTTAAAATAAAAATTTCTCATCTTTTTAAAATTACTGTTAGCTAACCCTTAGGTGCTGCAAACTACATTAAAATATTTTTTGGGAGCAGGATGACATATGAATTAATTAATGTATTTAATTCCCATTTCCAGACATCTGTCTTACAAATTCTAAAGTAAACCACTCAGAAGATAGTGATTACCTGTACATGCTGGGTGGCAACCCCCTTTGCCTCTGACCCCTAATCAGTCATTTGAAGAAAAAGTCATACAAAGGAAGCATAGTACTATTGAACCCTTTTAAGTATGTTGCTCTATCTCAGTGCCCTAAGCTGGCGGTCTCAGTGTCTTTAGAGAGTTCTACCTCAGAGATCACACTTGTCCAGTTAGCGAATAAATTTTTAAAAATTAGTGTTTACATACAGAGATCTTTGAAAATACAAGGCTATGTAAACGTAGTTGGCATATTTCACTCTTTAAAGATCTATAAGACTGGAAGGTGACCTAGATGATATTTTGTAATCAGAACAGAACGTAGTACTGTTAATGGACAGCTCAGGGTGAAGACTTTTCTGTACTTGGCTGTGTGTGTGTATCTGTCTCTAAATGCGTTCAGATGTATGAAATTTCTGAATGTGTAGTATTTTAATAATTATCACTGTTTTGATGAAAAAAGACAAGAAGAGGAGGATCATATGCATCTTGGAGGAGTGAATACACTGATATGTACAGAGTGGTAGAAATTTCATCTGAAAGTAGTTTGGTGATGTTTTGAAAATTCTCTAAAAAGAGAGAAATGTTAAATGACAACATTTTTGAAAGCAGTATTTGTAGGTTTTTTGTTTGTATGTTTGTTTTGTGTGTGTGTGTGTGTGTGTGTGTGTGTGTTAAATAGTGCACTCAGCATTCTGATTTTCTATAAGCCCCCTCAGTGTATTTGTAGACTGGTGGTCTGAATATTGATTGCTCTTGTTTCCATGGCTAAAATTGATTCTCCCTCCACCCAAGATTTTTGCTTGTCATCAAACTTACTTTTTCTCTCATGCAAAAATGACATTTGATTGGATTATTCAACAGAAGAAGGATTCTGTTGTTAAGCACAATCAATATGCTGTGTTCACTGATTTTATAGTCTTTTCAGTAACTGCCTTCATAAATTATGTTGGAATGGTTCAGATGATATCAAAACTGGAAGATTTTTTTACAATTATAATCTCTTTTACTAACATAACATAATATTCAGCAAGTCTATTTCTAAATACATTATGAACTCATGTAAGTATGATATCAATCAACAAACATTTCAAACACTTGTTATTTTCACAATATGTAAAGGCATATTCATGGTTCTTAGTCTAAAGTGTTTTATTTCCCAGTGGCATATATAGAATATATGCATAAAAGATAATAATTAACAATAAAAACCTCTCATGATTAATGTGAAATGAGTCATACTGTCAATAATGATAGAAGTCATACCTACCATTTATTTGAGCAAATATTAAGTACTAGACTCTTTATACTATGTTCAGCTATTATATCTAGCATATATAATTTTTATAAGAGTCCTCCAAAAGAGTTAGCATTAACTTCTTTTTAAAATATATTTTTACTAGAGGCCCATTGCATGAAGACTCACACAACAGGCCTTCCTTCCCCTGGCTGCCAGCACTTGGGACCCAGGTCTCTGCTCCAGCTACAGCAGAGAAGTCAAGCCTTTCAGTCTTCAGTCATCTTCAGCCTTCACTTGACACCTGCATATGCAAATTAACTGCTATCTTTAATGGGTTAATTTGCATACTCATCCCGATTGGCTGATGGGTGTAGCAGAGTGACACCAATTTGCATGTTTCTCTTTTATTAGTGTAGATTGATTTCAGAGAGGAAAGGAGAGGGAGAGAGCAATAGAAACATCAGTGATGAGAGAGAATCATTGATCAGCTGCCTCCTGCATGTCCCCCATTGGAGATGGAGCCTACAACCCCAGGCAAATGCCCTGACTGAGAATTGAACCATGACCTCCTGGTTCATAGGCTGATGCTCAACCACTGAGCCATTCTAGCTAGGTTTAACTCCATTTTGCAGACAAGAAACTAGTAACTTCCTTAAGCTTGTGCATCTGGAAAATAATTTAAATTTCAGCTCCATTTGACTCTAATGTCTGTAGTCTCTGAAAGCACCATATTGCATCCCCATAGATGTTACAGATTTTCAGAAAAAGTTAGGGATTACTTCCAGTTCTAGTGGTTAGGAAGATTTCACAGAGGTGGTCAGGTAGACTCAGCATTTTATGGTGTGAAGGATTCAATAAAGTTGAGAGAAGGAAGTAGAGGTCTATGTTGAGGAGAATATACATAAGTTGATGAAAAAAGACAAGAAGAGGAGGATCACATGCATCTTGGAGGAATGAATACACTGATATGTACAGAGTGGTAGAAATTTCATCTGAAAGTAATTTTGAGATAGTTTGAAGGGCGAGTTAATACTATACAATTATAGAAGGGCTGTATGCCACCTAATGGCTTGGAATTTATTCTTGAATGTACCAGATTTACTTGAAGGCTTTTGGGGAAAAGTATATTAATACTAAAAAATGCTATATTAAAACTACTGTCTTACCTTATAGGCTGTAACATAGAAGGAATGTATGAACATCTGGAAGTAGAGAGGAATTAGGAGACATTTAAACTACTCCAAAGATATGGGGCTAATTTTCACAAGATTCACACTGTGGAGCTAAAGGAGTATAGATGAGTGACATTTTTAGGACTAATCAGATCTTTGCAACTGAATAAATTTGAGAAATCTTGTCTTAAAGATTTGGGGACTTAGTAATTAAAGAAACAACATTACCACAAAGACATTTATCTAAACTCACAGGAGTAAATGACTTTAGAAGAAGGGTTGTTTAGGTGAATTCATTTTTACATGAGATACTAGTTTTTATATGAGTACTAGAGGCCCAGTGCACAAAATTTGTGCACAGGTATGGTCCCTAAGCCTGGCCTGTGATCAGTGCCATCTTCCCTGGCTGTCCGCAGTCAGCCCCACCCCCCCCACCCCTGCCGCCACCCACTCCCAATTCCTCATTTGCAATCGGGAGATCAGAGCTTGCTGGGCGGGGGGGGGGGGGGGGGGTGGAGACCAAGAGGTTGGCCATTCCTGGCTGCTCACCAGCCCCAACTGTGCTGTGGGTAGTCCTCTGTGTGTGGGATGACTGGTGGGGTGGGGGACTTGGCCTGGCATTTGCCTGTGTCCCTCACCATTGAGCTATGGGAGCCTGCTGGCTGGGGAAAGGGACCAAGAGGTGACCAATGCACCTCATAGTGACTGGTTGGGCGATCGTCTGGTCATTCCGCCATTAGGATCAATTTGCATATTACCATTTTATTACATAGGATAAGCCAGTTGAAAGCAACCAGCAAATGATGAATGTGAAATAGAACATTGAAAGAAACACCAGGAGAAGAGTATGACTTATAAAGTGTATAAAGATATATAAAACCACCAGACTAGATCATATCTCTAAGTAAGAAAGTTTGGATGATGCCAAATATAATTCTTGTCTGAGTTACTACTATGTGCAAATTACATACTAGAAAAGTTTAAAGGGAGTAATATATTTCTGTTTTATAGAATAGTGAATTGAGACTCAGGTTAAGCTTACTAAAGTCACAGCTAGCAACATTTCCATTACTAGTAATGACAGAGTAATAATTAGGACTAACTATACTTCTAAGAAAAATTAGAAAGCATGGAAAGACATATTTATAGAAATGGTTGAAATTATAGAGAGCTAATAAGGAAGTAAAGAATTATAGGTCAAACATATGAGAATAATAAAAATAGAAGTTCGGTATTTGGATCATTTTAGTTCTGTGAATATCTGTAACTAAGAAGATTAGCCCAGCTTTTAATAGCTTCATGAAGACAAAAATTAGAAGACAGATGCCACCAAAGAGTGCCTCAGTTAACTTATCGGTCTTTGCTGTGGGACCTCAAAGAGTTCTTCCCTAGGATAAATAGAAAGAATTAACAAAAAAATAGACCAATGCACACAAAATCTAAAGTCCAACTTCAAATCATTTCAACCATGAAAATTTGATTAACTTGCCCAGGATTGCAGGATACAAGTATACGAATATTATGTGTCATTCCAATAGAACACTCTATTAATGAATAGGACAATCACACCAAAATCAGTGAGGGTAACAGAGTTGAAAAGCACAATTAATATATATTAGCTAAGAATACCACATCCAACAATCACAGGGAACTCTTCTTAGTAAATATGAAATCTTTAAATATTATGGGGCAAGGCTTCATAGAGGTAAAAGGTTTCAAATCTTCCAGAATGTTTTTCAAACATTGTACTATTGAACTAGAAATTAATATAAAAATATAAATTCTTCGCATGTGTGGAAATTAAGAAACAATTTTTCAAGTAATGTATAGATCAAAGAAAGAATTAAAATGGAAAGTAGAAGATATTTAAAACTGACTATAATTTAAATATTACATATCAAAACTTGCAGCTAAAGCCACGTATAAAGAGAAATATACAGTTTTATAGGCTATCTTAGAAGTAAAGGAATACTGGAAAAATGTAATGAGCAAAGTATTCTTCCCATGCACTTAAAAAATAGCATAGAAATATAAACTCAAAGTAATAGGAAGGAAAAAAATGTTTAAAGACATCAAAAAAGTAGTAAAATGATAAAATTAACTTCATGCCAATCCATTTTAAAAGTTAGATGAACAATTTCCAGAAAAATAAAATTCACCCAAACCGATTTCAAAAGAAATTATCTTCCCACAAAGAAAACTATAGACTCAGATCACTTCACTAACAAATACTGCCAATTTTATCCAAAATTTTGAGAATAAAAAGTAAGGAACACTTTTCAACTTATTTTAAAATTAGATTTAAAAATTAGATGCAAGCCCTAACTGGTTTGGCTCAGTGGATAGAGCGTCGGCCTGTGGACTGAAGGGTCCCGGGTTCAATTTAGTTCAAGGGCATGTACCTTGGTTGCAGGCACATCCCCAGTGGGAGGTGTGCAGGAGGCAGCTGATTGATGTTTCTCTCTCATCGATGTTTCTTACTCTCTATACCTCTCCCTTCCTCTCTGTAAAAAATCAATAAAATATATTTTAAAAATTAGATGCAAGAGCCTAAATAAAAATTAGCAAATAATATCCAGTCCTATCTAATAAAAGAGTAATATGCAAATTGACCATCATAAGATGGCTTCCCCATGTGGTCAAAGATGGCTGTCCCCATGTGGTCAAAGATGGCTGCCACAAGATGGCCAGCAAGGGAGGGCAGTTAGGGGGGTCCCAGGCCTGCAGGGGAGGGCAGTTGGGTGAGGACCCAGGCCAATAGGTGAGGGCAGTTGGGGGGACCCAGGCCTTCAGAGGAGGGCAGTTGGGGGGTATTCAGGCCTGCAAGGGAGGACAGTTGCGGGGGACCCAGGCCTGCAGGGGAGGAAAGTTGTGGGGGGGGGACCACCCTGGCAGGGGGAGGGCAGTTAGGGGAAATCAGGCCATCACAGTTAGGTGTTGATTAGACTGGCAGGGGAGTGGTTAGGGGCAATCGGCCGGCGAGGGGTCAGGAGCCAGCAGTCCTGGATTGTGAAAGGGATCCCAGATTGGAAAGCGTGCAGGTTGGGCTGAGGGACACCACCCATATCCTCCACTCCCACTCCGTGCACGAATTTTGTGCACCGGGCCCCTAGTTATATATAAAAAGGATAACACATAATAAGTTTTAAGTCTTAAATAACTGAAGACTGAACAGTTTTTTTTCAGCAGTGTTCAGTTGCTAATGTTGAATTTCCCTGAAGAGAATCTGATTCTAGGTGGAAGAGATTAACATATGGAGATGCTATATCTGTCAGTTTTCATAAAATGTCAGAAAAGTAAACCTAGTACAACATTCTCTTCTATGTATCTCATTATGTACATCTTTACAATGTGCTTTCTATACAAAACATTTATGAAGTTGTGTTTAAAATAGTGTAGTTGTCTTCTGACAACTCAGATCAATAGAAGGCCCTAAAAAGTACATGAGTTAAAGTGCAATTAAGGGCTCACACCAAAATATTACATGTTGAGATTTTCTTTTTTCTCCTATCTGATTCCCTTGTGCTTAATTTTTTACTTTATACTTGACTTTGTTATACTCAATGTATATATTTTTAATGATATAACTATGATTTAAGAGGGAAAACTAATTTTTTTCTTTCTTAATATATAATAGGTTTTGAAATGTAGTTTTCTGATTTTTTCTAATTATATAGGAACTAGAGGCCCCATGCATGAAATTTGTGCAAGAGTAGGCCTTCCTTCTCCTGGCTGCCTGCACCGGCTTCCCTCCAGCACCCGGGACCTGAGTTTCCCTCTCAGAGGGAGGCCCTGCCCACCAGCTACAGCCCGCCAGTTGGTGGCCTGGGCCTCCCTCTTTGGAGTGACCATGGACCCCCCTGATTGATCGCCCTACCAGCCAGTGGCCTGGGCCTTCCTCTGCAGGGCAATCATGGGGAGATGGCTGGGCCCCCGACCAATCGCATCACACCTGCTTTGGCTGGCCTGGCACCTGTGAGTGTCATAGCGTGGTCCTGGATGGTCATCCTGGTCATCTGGATGGTCTTTCTGCTGTTTGCCCATTCAGTTGATTTGCATATTATGCTTTGTTATATACGATATTTCTACCTTCCTCTGTTTCAACTGTGAATGTGACAGATGGCAATACAGTTTATATCCAAAAATAATTATTTGGATGGGGAAAATATACTATTGCTTTCTTTTTTTATCCCTTTGCATCATGTAGAGACTTTTAAGAAAAAAGAGAGAGAAAAATTTGCAGATAATTAAGAATTTATAACCAAAATATTATTTATAGCATTTCACCCTGAAGCCAGAAATTGACCTTGCCACCTAGACAAACAAAGTCATCTCTGCACATGGGCAAGGTCAGTTGTCTTGCAGAAGCTTAATTTAAAGGAAGGTGGGGTGGATAGCTATATTATATCAATAAGTATACTTTTTATAATTTCTTCTCTGGAAGAGCAACAAATCAGTAGTAGGTCATCTAGAGTCATTAATCAATTCTTACACCATTATTTCTAGATTACAGTGTCATTAGCAAGGCTTAATCAACAATCCTACTTATCTTCCATTCTGCCTTTCTGATTTCAAGAAATGGGTCAATGAACTCATTTAAATTTTTTTATTTTATGAGTGTAGTTAATGGATGTATGTAATTTTAAATATATTTTATTTTTGAAATATATATTATTTAAATATATATATTATTTAAATATATTTTTAAATATATAAATTATTTAAATATTATTTAAATATATATTTAAATAGATTTTTTAAATATATTATATTTTTAAAATATATTTTTAAATATATTTTATTACAGATTTTACACAGAGAGGAAGGGGAAGGGATGGAGAGTTAGAAACATCGATGAGAGAGAAACATTGATCAGCTGCCTCCTGCACGTCCCCCACTGGGGATGTGCCTGCAACCAAGGTACATGCCCTTGACCAGAATCAAACCTGGGACCCATTAGTCTGCAGGCCAACGTAATATCCACTGAGCCAAACTGTTTAGAGCAGATGTATGTATTTTTATGAGTATAATTACCTTGACCGTTGGGTTTGAAAATTTTTTCAGAAGCTCATTAAATTACCAATTAAGTATTATACTTTATTACAGCTAGAATACAGCTTCAAATAACAGTGTATGCAAATAATAACTCTTAGATGTTTCTAATTTGAAGGGGAATTGGCAAATAACTTTAAAATAATGACCAGAACCAAGCATTCTCAATGTATCTAATTTAAACAGCTTGTATCCACTACTAATTCACTCCCAGTATCCTCTAAAAGTCTAAATCATGGCGGATACTATTGGTTAAAGTATTTTGACAGGCTCTTCGTGGGTTTCAGTCAGTCCCAGTTAATGAAGTTTCAACTCATTTACTAGCAGCCAAAACGGTGCTCCTCTCTTCTCAACAGCTTGTGAGATTACATCACTGAATAATACAACTAAAATATTATGTATGCATATCATTGCCAGAGGTGTACTGGAAAGACTACTACAATATGAATAAAGACACCTGAATTCTAATCCTACGTTCTGTTACTTTCACTGAAACATAGGACAAGCCTTTTTCCCTATCACACACTCAATTTATTCATCTCTGAAAACAATGGACAAGATCCCTGAAGTTTTAATTTTTTTGCAATGACAACTCAATATCTGGTAATGAATCCATATAAATGCAATGGCAATAATTTGTTTTTATGACTATTGTGTCATAAGTGAAAGTTTCATATTAAGTACATACATCTTATTTACTTGTGCTGCTTTGTGGCACTCTGGATTATTATATTGTCTTGCATGTTTACAGGATCAAAGTGGAATTCTCTTCTTTCAACTAAAAAGTAGAATGAATAGTTTTAAGTCAAGATGAAATTGCCAGGGGTCAAAAATAGATATGTTAAATAGATAACAGGCAAAAAAATATTGGATCCATTTATCATCATCATCTCCTATGATTGTCTGATGCTAACCTTGTTGGAGTTGTGACTATGGTTAAAATATTGCACATCCAGGAACTAATTTTGATGTTTTGAGGCCAACATGGCTGATATAGAATCAAAAAAATAAATTTCAGGTTCAAAAAGAACTAAAACCATGGCAACATTTTTCCACTTTCAGTTGAAGGCATTTGTTTTAATATTTAATATTTTCTAATGGGCTTTCTAATGCGATTGCTGTTTATTTATAAAACTTTTTCTCTATTGATAGTGATTTTAAAATTTTACTTATCACTTATTTTACCATTTAAAGCAATAAAAAACCCAGTTTTGAATGTGTATAACTATGAAGCTGCTGATGGTCTGTTTGGGATTGGATGAATGTCTCCTTCCTGGTAAATGAGGAATGGACTAACAGAAGTCGCTGTTACCGGAAGCTGAGCTCCCCAACAAATGTTGCTGATTCTTAGTTTCGGATCCTCCATTCAACCTCAGCCAAATGTCTCTATATTCTTTTAAAAGACAAAATAATATTCTTGATAGGAGAGAGACCAAGTAATCTATTTGAGTACACTTAGTATTTTTTAAATTTTACCAAATAATTATACTGCTCACCTGTTTAAATTGTTTGTAAAATATTTGATGCATATAAAAGATATTGCATGCATGTTAAATGCCATAAGGCATAAAGATAAAATAAGCCTTAATTAAAACGTTATCCAATTACATAAGCAGAACGTAACTAATAGAATTGAGGCTCCCTGGACCCTCATGAACTCATCCCCCTGGCTCCTACTAAGCTCCTCTCCAGAGTGATTTTCTAAGTGAATTTTTAAAATCATTTTTTTTTGCCATATCACATGGTTTTTCCACATTGAATGCAGCAAGAAAAGGGTGGAGGTGCCAAGAACCAGCTCATCACAGGGCCTTTCAGGACTTGGGAAATAATTGTACGGTAATGGGAAACCACTGGAAGATTTCAGCAGAGGACCAATGGAATCGGAATTATGACTTCAAAGCATTGTTCTGACGGCTGAGTGGAGAAGAGCAAGAGTGGAAGCAGGATCAAGAAAGTGGCGGAATCACTAACAAAATGATCAGGATACAAATGAACCAGATACAATAGTAGCCATATAAATCAAGTAGAGTCCTTATAACTAGTAGAAAGAGTGTATTCTCTTGGCTAGAAAAATGCTTAGTTAACAAAAAAACTTTAAAAAATAAATAAAACATCACAATGCTTGTATTTTGTAGTGTCCCTTGTTGAAGTTAAATTATTTGAACATGTTGGTGGTATCTCTGCTTTCATCCTGCCTCAGGAACTATGCCATCGCTCCAAGACCTCATTATGACTGTATTATTGCCATAAAAGTTTATTTAATTTGCTTGGGAAGTTTTTTTGAAACCAGATACTCTTTGTAAAGCACTCTTAGATTCTGCAATGCATAATTTCAGATTTTTATCCTGCCAAGTCACTACCAGAAAGAAACTAGATAACGAGCCCTACAGATATACAAATTTCCGGCTGTAATGCATATGCCAGTAATGCAATAATTTCTCAAACAGCATTCAGTTAGCATGCTTCATTTCCTAATTATTTAAAAGCCTTAATTTACTCTTAATCATGAAAAATTTCCATAGCCTCATTTACTAAACACATCAATATTATGTGAATTCCTATTATTACTCTAATGGAAAAGATGATTCTCCTTGAGTCCATCGATGCCTTTTCTTTTAATTATATAAAATTTCTAGTGTATTTAGTTATTGGCCTTAAATGTATGTTCAAAATACCTGCTTTTAATTTGAATGGCTCTGTCCTTGGCCGAGCTTTTATTCCCAATTCAATTGAGAGAGTTACGTTGCTTTCTCTCTAATTGTTCTTCTCAACTCTTTTGAATTAAAAAAAATGTTTCTATGCAACGTACTGTTAGTTTTTGGAAACATAAATTGTACCTGAGTTCCATTTTTTTAAATTTGATTTTATTGATTTCAGAGAGAGGAAGGGAGAGGGAGAGAGAGATAGAAACATCAATGATGAAAGAGAATCATTGATCAGCTGTCTCCAGCATGCCTCCCATTGGAGATGGTGCACACAACCAGGATTTGTGCCCTGATCAAGAATTGAACCTCAACCTCCTGGTTCATGGCCTGATGCCCAATCACTGAGCCATATAAGCCAGGCCTTTTAAATACTTAAATCATTCAAGTCTTATATCAAATATTATAAATGGATGCTTAGAATTAGGAACCATAAATCTGTAAGACCTTTCAGAGAGAAGAAGCATTAGGACAACTGATGAAATGAGCTACAAAATTTTAATTATTATTTCCCTTTACCAAAGAATTTTAATTCTCTCATATTGAGGACACTAAGTTCTACCTCCTTTCAAAGCATAATTGAATTTTGTCATCCTCTAAAGCTTCATAAATTCAAGACTTTCCCCAGGCAATGATATTTCTGTGAAATCACTCACTGAATGCAATGAGAACATGATGGCCACAGTTGAGTTCAGTAGTTGGGAGTTCTAAAACATACCTACATCTCTGAGTCTCTGACTGGTTGCCTCATATGCACAAGAACTTAATAGTTTACCTGGACAGTTATCCTTAAGAAAAACTTTTTCTGGGTGGGACATGCTATTAAGTATTACAGATGATTGGCAGTGCATTGCACTACAAAAGGTGTTTACCAAAAGTATGATCAGTGGTGTCCATGCTCTCCTCGAAACAATGCTAAACCGGGCTTGACTTTGTTTGAACTGATTCCTCAAGAACAACCTTATTTCTAATGTCCCTTGGGGAAACAGAATGGGGTGAATTATCAATACCATTAATTTTAAATTTGGGAGATGTGCCAAAACATCCTGCCTGTCTCAGCAGATACACACACACACACACACACACACACATATCTGTTAAAATTAGCTTATTAGTTTATGTCAATTTCTAGATGCATGGTTTCTATATTCTGTAATAAAGTCTCCAAATTGTTTAGCTTCAGTTCTTTTATTTGTATAGGTTCAATTACTTTATCAGGCCGATAACATTATATCTTTCCTACTCCCAGGTTGTTGACTTTGGTTCTACTCTCAGTTGACTGAATGTCTTCGATCGTTTTGTTTCACTTTCAAGAAGAATCCCATTGGGTGTTTATAACCCCATGAATATTGGAGTGAGATTTGCTGGTTTTATATTTGATCTCTGCAGTTTTTTTCACTTATAAAAATGAGATAGTATTTCCTGCTTCTCAAGATTAATGTAAGCAGTTTACATAGCAGAGGAATGTTGCCATTGGGAAAGGTGTAATTTATTTATGTTTTCTTGGTGTATCAGATAATTGACCATAATGCTGTGAGGTATATATGTAATCTCTGTAGTGGCATCATCTATGAGAAAATAATAAGTGTTGCATTCCTAAATCTCAGTTCCATATGGTCACTGAATGAATACTAGAAGCCTATAATAATACTAGACTAATACTAGAAGCCTATAATGAATACTATATTAACTTGTGTCATGACCTTGGGCAAGTATTTTCTCTGGGCCTTATTTCATAATTCTTTAACTAGATCTCTCCCATATCTTTCTTTTCCTGTGATTTCTGTGATTATATGCAAATAAGTCTTCTATTGGAGAATCACAAGAAAGGATAGGTAACTAAATTAGTTCACTCAAATTGTAAGAAAGATAGCACAGTGTAACATTAGGCATATTTATTTTTTTAACTATATTTTTTATTGATTTCAGAGAGGAGAGAAAGAAACACCAATGATAAGAGAGAATCATTGATCAGCTGCCTCCTGCATGCCCCACACTGGGGACTGAGCCCACAATCTGGGCATGTGCCCTGACCAGGAATTGAACTGTGACCTCCTGGTTTGTAGGTCAGTGTTCAACCACTGAGCCATGCCAACCAGGCTGATTTTGATACCTCAGTTTCCTTCTCCAGAATATGAGTATAATAATCTGTCAATCTCATAGGATTGTTGAGAATTACATCAATTAAAACCTGTAAAAAACTTAGTTCCCATCACACCGAAGTGCCCATAAATATTAGCAATTGTTCATTCCAGATTGTGATTTTATATTCATGTTCCTTAGAGAGAAAATCAGAAATATGGTATTCACATATGAACATAGCATTTCTTTATACTTCTGACTTATTGTAGAATTGATCATTTGAAAAATTAATGATCTTAAAGAATAGCTGGCAAGATTTCCCTGTTTGGGTCTCTATTGTTACTCCTTGCATTGACTTGCCAGTAACTTGTCTAAAAATGTGAACACCTAAATCCCCTGTTATTTTGATTCTGTGTATTTCATCTCATCCATCCCTACCCCCCTCCAGCTTTGTAAGTCCATCCAAATCCAAGCAGAGTAGCTTATTATTCCTACCTGCAGGGTAAAGACTTCACAAGTCTGATTAGCACATTAGGTACGGGACACACTCTGCCTTCCCTCTCTCTCCTGGTTTGATCCTATAGGCAGACTCTGTTCCATTTTCCGTATTTACACACAAAGCAAACACTTTTTAAGATTTCTCTAGTTCGATAGTGGTTTTGATTTTTTAAAGGACTTTTATGTGAGCATTATCTTGGTACACAATACTAGAAGATACAGTTTTCCACTAGAAAGTACTCAAATTGGTTTTATGTTGTCTTCACTAATACAGTTTAGCAACTACCATAGAATTGGGGAATAAAAGTGCTGTCAGTTTCTAAGTGAATGTTATTGTTTCCTTAGAATTGAAGGTGATTTTTAGCAAAGATTCACATGTGCAAGTGCTATTTATTTCTCTTCTTTCTTTATTGACTTACAGTTTATAGATTTTTTTCAAATATTTATTTATTTATTTATTTATTACTATTTTAAATTTTGTTTTATTGCTTAAAATATTACAAAGAGTAGTACATATGTCTCCTTTTTCCCCCTCTTGACCTTCCCCCGGCCTCCCCTACCCCCCAGTGTCTTGTGTCCATTGATTATGCTTATATGCATGCATACAAGTCCTTTGGTTGATCTCTTACCCCACTCCCTGCAATCCTCCCCGGCCTTCCTGCTGTAGTTTGACAGTCTGTTTGATGTTGCTCTACTTCTGTATACATTTTTGTTTATCAGTTTATAATGGTCTTTATTATCCATAAATGAGTGATGTCATGTGGTATTTTTCTTTCATTGACTGGCTTATTTCACTTAACATAATGTTCTCCAGTTCCATCCATGCTGTTGCAAATGATAAGAATTTCTTCTTTTTTACAGCAGCATAGTATTCCATTGTGTAGATGTACCACACTTTTTTAATCCACTCATCTGCTGATGGGCATTTAGGCTGTTTCCAAATCTTAGCTATCGTGAATTGTGCTGCTATGAACATAGGGGTGCATATATCCTTTCTGATTGGTGTTTCTGGTTTCTTGGGATGTATTCCTAGAAGTGAGATCACTGGGTCAAATGGGAGTTCCATTTTTAACTTTTTGAGGAAACTCCATACTGTCTTCCACAGAGGCTGCACCAGTCTGCATTCCCACCAGCAGTGCATGAGTGTTCCTTTTTCTCCGCATCCTCTCCAGCACTTGTCGTTTGTTGATTTGTTGATGATAGCCATCCTGACAGGTGTGAGATGGTAACCTCATTGCTGTTTTGATTTGCATCTCTCGGATGATTAGTGACTTTGAGCAAGTTTTCATATGTCTCTTGGCTTTCTGAATGTCCTCTTTTGAAAAGTGCCTATTTAGATCCGTTGATCATTTTTTGATATGATTGTTTATCTTCCTTTTGTTAAGTTGTATGAGTTCCCTGTAAATGTTGGAGATTAAACCTTTATCAGTGATAACATTTGCAAATGTGTTCTCCTATGCAGTGGGTTTTTTTGTTGTTTTGTTGATGGTTTCTTTTGCTGTGCAGAAGCTTTTTATTTTGATGTAGTCCCATTTTTTTTATTTTCTCTTTAGTTTCAAATGCCCTAGGAGCTGTATTGGTGAAGAAATTAGTTCAGCATATCTCTGAGATTTCGCTGCCTATGGATTCCTCTAGCATTGTTATGGTTTCCTGTCTTACATTTAAGTCCTTTATCCATTTTGAGTTTATTTTTTTGTATGGTGTAATTTGGTGGTCTAGTTCACTTTTTTGCATGTATCTGTCCAATTTTCCCAATACCATTTATTGAAGTGGCTATCTTGACTCCATTGTGTATTCTTGCCTCCTTTGTCAAATATTAATTGAGCATATTGGTTCTGGTCGATTTCTGGGTTCTTTATTCTATTCCACTGATCTATATGTTTGTTCTTGTGCCAGTACTAGGCAGTTTTGAGAACAGTGGCTTTGTAATGCAGCTTGAGATCTGGTACTGAGACCCCACCTACTTTGTTCTTCTTTCTCAGGATCGCTGCCACTATTCGGGGTCTTTTTTTATTCCAGATGAATTTTTGGAGAGTTCGTTCTAGTCTGTGAAATATGCTGTCGGTATTTATGGTTTATATTTTTGACATTTATCCTCATAACCATATGGTGCCAGTGCCTCCCTAAAGCTCACTTACCTAGTTATTACATATGTTCCAGAGGGATGATCTCAGGCAGCACCTAGTTTCAGACTGCCTGGAAGCCAGATCCTCAGGCAGCAACTTCTAAAGCAGGGGAGGGGAACCTTTTCCTGCCAAGGGCCATTTTGGATATTTATAACATCATTTTCAGGCCATACAAATTCAGCTTAAAAATTAGCCTGCTCTATTTGGCCAAACATTTAATTAACTCACCCCTAATACCAAATGATTACACGGCCATGCCGCAGGCCTGATGTTCCCCACTCCTGTTCTAAAGCACGCAAATGTCTACATTTCTATGGAGCCACAATCTAATCCCTGCTGACATCCAAGTCAGATGATTCTGAGGTGTTCCCTGTGCTACAGGTGCAAAAATCAGTGTTCCAATGAGAGTATAAGCTCCTTTGTGGGAGGTAACACTGGGAGAGAGAGAGAGAGAGAGAGAGAGAGAGAGAGAGAGAGAGAGAGAGAGAGAGAGAACACAAATGTGGCCTTTCCTGACTACTTTCTCTGAGAGCCTTGCCGAAGATTTTAAATGTGTGGCAGACTTAAAGCCTGCCTGTCAGGTTGAAGCTCTAAGATAGAGCTGGGAGTATATTTCAGTCTGCCATCTGTGGTGCCCTGGGGGGCACTAGTCGATCACAAACTGTCTCTCTGATGGTTAAGGTCCCATGGACCACAGGAGCACAGACCCGGCACTCAAGGGGTGTCTCCTAGGTTGCCACCACGAAAACTGGCATCAAATTTAAAACGACCAGGACACCAGATTTGTGCGAAAGCTACGATCTTTGAGATACTAGCACTATGGAGCATGGCAAGGAAGAATGCAAGATGGCACCTGCCAGCTTAGCAAGGCAAGGAGAGGCCAGGGATAATTCACATCTGCTGGCTTTAGCAAGGTAGAGGGAGAGCACAGAAATGGCACCTGTCAGCTCCTCGGTCCCCATAAAATCTCATATGCCCTGTATCTCCAGCAGATGCTTTAAGATCAGTAAATCAATCTCACTCACATACAGTCTGGGTGCTTTCCAAACTGCTGCTTCTGCACTCAGCCCTGGGGCAAGTGTGTCGGTGTGTGAGCCTTTCAAGAACAGATTCTCACTTTGCTAACCCTGGTCTCATGGACAGTAGTCTTGTTGGTTTTCAAAGCCAGGTGTTTTGGGTGCTCATTTCTCAGGCGCAGGTCTTAAGAGTTGGAATATCTGATGTGGGATGTAAACCCTTTGCTCCTCGGGGCGAAACTCTGGATTCATAAGATCCCTCTTGAGTGTGAGTTGCTGCTCCATCTCGGTCTCCTACCCACCCCAGTGTGGCCCTTTTCTTGTTTGATGTGAAACAACTGTTAAGCCAGTTTTCAGGTTGTATTCAGAGGGGATTATTCTATATGTAGCCATAGATTCGGTGTATCTGTGGGAGCAAGTGAGTTAGAATCTTCCTACATCACAATTTTGGACTGACCCCCATCCCTGAGGGATCCTTTTTATATGAATATCTCTAACATTTTTCTTTGTAGATTCAATTGAGTAGTTTAGTTCCCTCATTGAACCTGAAGATGGAAATATTTAGATACACCACCACCACCACCACCACCACCACCACCACCAAGTTTAGAAAACTGTGAGCTAGAGTAATTTTTTAAAATATTTTCCTAGACTGTTGTTAACATTGTCCTTTAATTTGCACATATATTCCTGGGTTCCATTGTGGCCTATTTCAGACCAACCAACTTTTTCAACAGGATAGATAGAAATGTTTTATAGAACAATAGGTTTTCTTTCTTCAACTATTTATTAACCATGGTTTGGTGTTTTTTTATTTTAACAGACTTTCTATCTCAGTTGCTGTGTTGATGATGCCCTTTCTCTATCAGCTGAATACATTTTTATTATAAACTCTTATGATTAACTCTGAGATGGCCCTGAATAACTAACTATAAGTGTCAACTGTTGATGAAATGAGCTGGGAGTTCCTAATGCATTGGTGATGTTTAATATGGGAGCAGACCAATCAATTGGATAATATTTTCCTCATCATTAAAACTTCATTTTCTCTTGTATTAATTTCCTGTTGTTTACTAGCAGATATTCCACTATAGTGAAGTTTAAAGGGGGAAGACCTTGACTTACTCAGCTGTAGCTCTCAGTCTGGTCTTTAGAGTCAAAATGTTCAGTGTTTCTACATGGGGGTCTTCCAAAAACAGAGTTGAAAGCCTTGGAAAATTTTAGTGATGATAACTATTCTTTGAAATAGTTTTTACCTTAAAGCATAGATCAATCTCCCATTTTTTACTGCTCTCTCTTATTTCTGATCACTTAGCTTTTATTTCCTCAAAACTCTGTTCAAAGTTGATTGCCTTCAAAATATCTCTCTTTAGAAACTGTGTCCTTTCTAATTGTCCATCAATCCATAGTCTCCATCAAAGGAACAACATTTTACACTGTTTATCTATGAATCTTTTTATGTGATAAACATAATATATATGTCATTTTATCTGTCTAATTTGGGCAAAATTCCAAAGTGAAGTATAGGTTTATTTAAAAATTTTTTTTTTAAATTTAAAAAATTCCTATTATCTATAGATTTGTTTGCACATTGTGATATTGTAATAACTATCTGTAGAATAGTTTTACTTTCTTTTTATTTCTGATAATAACAAATAGATTACAAAATGTAGGCACGGAGAAAGAGAGGTAATAAAGATGTTTTAAACAAGAAATTTTGAAAATTAAAGTTGATTTTTAACCTGTCCTAAAGAGTTAATAAAGGCTCCAAGTAATCCTTTTCTAGGCAATGAGGTCCCCTGAGCCTAGTCTAGTTGCAAATAAACCAGCGCATGGGAAATGGACTAGACAAGGTATGTCAAGTGGGGCAGATGGTGGAATGTCTTAAAACACAACAGACATGAATGCATGCATGATCTGGAAAGCTACAGGGAATCATTTGAGGGTGTAATGGTCTCACAGCAGTGTGGCTGGCAGACTGTTTGGTAGATAATTTGCAGGACAGATTGGAAATGTGAGACTCCCTCAGAGAGAATACGAGGTAACCAAGACTTGAACAACAACAACAAAAAGGAACAAAGCAAAAGGAAAAGCCACCCAATGGTCCTTATGCACAGAGAGCCCCACAAGGTTCCACAAGGGGCTGACAAAATGCTTAACGTGATGGAGGGAGAGGCTGCAGAGAACAGCACAGGAATTGTGTTTTATTACAGAGTAATGGGATTCTAATGACGTTTGATGTGGAACTCACTGTACACATAAGCTTTTAAAGTTACAGTAAATAAGCCAGTAGATCATAATAAATGTGACTGCTTTGTTAATTGTATTGATAGCTCCTCGGAACGACCCTAATACGTAATTTCTTTCACTTAGCGGCATAACTTCTCTCTTTAGTACTCTAGTATTGCTCAATGTAACTGCCTCATAGCACTCGGAGAGGAAATGTTTTACCTTTTATCTAGAAAATGCCGGAGAGGCTTGCTGACTGTACCTCACATGTACATCTCACATGTAAGCTCTTCAGCTTACAGTTTTTAAAAGTTGATGTAAATTATTTAGTTTATACAGAGAAAGGAGATTAAAGGAGCATCCTAGGATCCCACATTTTGGAAATTCTGCTTGTCACTGTGAGCTAAATATTCTCTGGTATAATTTTCAATTAAAATTTTGGATTAATGCCTGGAAGTTATTTATAACACAACTCTAAGTAATTTTTTTAAAATGAACCAGAAAATGTAACAGTCATAATTACATAAATTGCTTTTCTTTGGATTTCTGTATTTCCTTACAACCTTAGCACTTTAACAAAAAGGACAATACAAAATTACTGAATGATCAAGCTTATTCTCTGAGTCAAATGCAATGGTATTGGCTAATATCTTTCTGCAAGCCATTGTGTAAGCAGATTTGGGGAAAGAATGATTAAGCACATGATTCAAGTTTATTGACACACAGTGATGCTTAGAATGGAGCAGATCCATTCCCATAGTGGTATGGCAGAATGGTCAACTCTTCCACTGACAGAAGGTGATGATGTAGACATTGTATTGGTAAATAGCATTTTCAGTCATGGCACTGGGCAAGACATTTGGCTTAAAGTTTTTTCTCATTTAATGTACATAACAGTACAAAACAGTACATAACAGAAAAATCTTTCCAAATTAGAATACTAGAGAGTTTCTAAATAGTATGTTGTTCTTCTTAAAATATTGGCTCTGTATCTGGTTTCTCTCTGTTTTTATTATTTCTTTCTGTTCACCCATATTTTAATTCCGTTACATTGCCAAGTTTCAATTTTGCAATGCCTTCTGGGGTGCAATGCACAGACCACCACTGTGCCTGTTATAAACCAACCATAACAATATGCATATTTATGTAATTAAAAACAAATCAGGATAATGCAAGGGACATTTAGGGAGTAGTGCTAATATGTATATGCCTTACAATAAAAGATAGTTAATTATATTTTTAATGTATTAATGTTGTGTTCTTGACTAAGTTTTTAAGCTATAGAAACCTGGAAACAATAAAAAACTTGATAAAGCAAGATTTACATTTTATATTATACTTAGGCTGCAGCAAAATGAATGCAAAAACGTTTATAGTATATACTTTTACTGGGGGGAAAAAGAGTCTATCCCCTTACCCCAATTCTCATTTTGCATTATTTTTATGAAAATCTTCATGAATTTTTAGTGTAATTACTTTCAGCAGATGTTCAGTTCTCTTGTCCTGATAATAGAAAACACCGTAGAATGAAAGAATATCTTTTAGAAGAGTATATGAAAAAGTTTGGCAGTATTCATAAAAGTGGACCAAACAAGGGGAAATTTTGAAGTTACTTTAACTATGTTAAAATACATCTTTCAAGTTGATTAAAGTGATGAATTATTAAAAAGAGTCTATATTTCTTTTAAAAATGGGTAAATGGAGAAACAGTAACTTAAACATTAAATCCCATTTTGAGTTCATAAAAAGAAACCTAAAGCATTTTCATTTTTTCAACCTTTTGTATAGAGTATCACAAACAAATTAAAACCAGATGTGCTTCAGTGTAAGATGTAAGTTGTAATATGTGGGCATTTGTTGCTTCATTTAGTTCTGTGTTCTATATGTCATTTAAAGAGTAAATTTTGCAGGTTTGGTTAGAATGCCCAGAGTTTCATGGAGTTGGGGGGGTAGGGGGAGTTACATAATTGCAAAGCAGACCTTTGAAGCTGTTTCTGTTGTTAAATGCTTGGCAAAAAATATATACTACATTTAACTCACAAAGGCAAGTGTGAGGAGGGTTCTCAGGGTTTTTCACATCGTGTTCAGAATCTAGCTAAGACATTGTCCTGATAAAGACTAAAGAAAGAGAAATAGGTTTCGTTGGTCTGTGCTTGCATGAGTTGTAGAACTATATCATTCATTGTAATGATAACTGGGTATGTCTTCCCAGATTTATTGGGGTACACACTCAGGTAATCAGAGTTCCTAGATGGGGACATATGGTGGTTGAAAATGTCCTAATATTAGGACAGATGACATGGAAAACTGAAATTTCCAGAGTGCTCAGCAGCAAAATTTCCATTTCTTCATATGGAAAGAGTATCAATTAACCTGCTGTTTAAATATGTACATATTTAATTTCCTACTGCACATGTTCTCTGAAATAATGTCATATGAAACAGTTTTTATCTAATTGAAATAACGTTTATCAATCAAAACAAGTTTTAATATGAGTTAGCGGGATGAAATTATTTTCTGTAGCTCTTATAAGTAAAGACCTTATTTCCAGGGTTACTTTTTATATAAAAGTAAGATAGAAGAGACAGCCTCAGGAAATAGCTGGAGATAACAAGTTACGGGGTTTCCTGTGGTAGCCATAAACCCAACTTTTACTAACTTTGTATTTTCCTAATTCTGATATTTCCCAGATGACTGGTGTCTGGAATGCAGGAGATTTAGCTTAAGATTATAGCTCCTAATAATTCCAGTCAGTGGTCAGTTAATTGAGTTGATTAAAGCATCCATTGAAAGCAAAGTCAAAGATCTGAATGATTCCATATTTTCAGATTTCTTGCTGTTTGTTCTATTGCTATAATCCAACATAGTTAACCCTGAACATATAAACAACGCATAGTCTTTGTAGTTGAGACAGTGTGTGGCTGCAGCCGTGCATCGCTGTGCCTTGAGAAGCAACTTGCAAGTTCCAGTTTCTTGACTTTTTTTGTAGACAAAGACTCATCCATTGTTAACTTCCTTGGCATCTTGCGTTCTCTCTACTGTCATACCAGTTGAAAGGTAGATTAAGGAATTGGCTAGAACTCAGTTCCATGTTTCTGTCGTCAAACTTCTGTTATCTGAGACAGTTAAGTTAAACTTGAGCTTCAATTTCTTTTAAAGTAAAAAAAATAAATAGTAACACGTGTTAGAAGGTTGTTATAAAGATACAAACTTTCAGTTATAAAATATGTCACAGTGGTATAATGTACAGCATGGTGACTATAGTTAATAACACTGTATTGCATATTTGAAAGTTGCTAAGAGAGGAAATCTTAAAAGTCCTCATCACAAGCAAAAAAATTTTTTAACTATTTGGGCACAGATATTAGGTAGACTTATTGTGCATTCTGCGGTACATATAACTACTACATCATTAGGTTGTATACTTGAAGCTAATATAATGTACATGTCAATTATACCTCAAAAGGGTTATTATGAACACTAAGTGAGATGTTGCATATAATATTCATAGCACAGTGCCTGACAAAAGATGGCCAATCAGTAACTATTCAATGAATGAAGGTTTTCATCCAAGTATAAAGGGAAATCCTACAGAGAAACAAATGATGTTAGGTATGAAATCAAGATGAATTTGTCTTATACAGCTGCCCTTTCAAGAGACAGTCTGGTTCTATTCAAACTATAAGAAAAAAAAAGGCAAAAAAAAATCCTAGAGCAATGCTTCTCAGATTTTATATGCTTATGAATCACCTGAGAATATTTTAAATGCAAGTTATGACTCAGTGGGTGGGATCTGAGATGCTGCACCAGTTGGTGTATATGCTTGCTGCCTGCTTACTGGTTGCACTTTAGCAAAGTCCTAGAGCATTTGAATGCATGGTAGTTTCAGAAATACTCTACTTGCCCTGGCCGGGTAGCTCACTTGGTTAGAGCATCATCTGATACACCAAGATTATGGGTTCGATCTCTAGTCCGAGCTCATACAAGAAGCAACCAATGAATGAGTAAATAAGTGAGACATCGGTCAATCAATGTTTCTCTCTCCTCTCCCTCCCTCCTTTCCTCGCGCTCCCTAAAAATCAACCCCCTCCCAAAATACTGTACTTAAATTCACATGTGTCCAGCCCAACATTCTGTTTCCTGAAAGAACAGCTTAACATAAATTAATTCATTTATTTACTTATCAGAAGATTGTTTAGTGTCTACTACGTGCCGGGCTCTGTTTTAGGTTCTAAATATAAAATAATGAACAAGACCGATAAGGACTATGCCCTCATTGGGCATTTAATATAATGGTAGTATCAGACAATAAACATTTAAGCAACTCAATAAAGTAGTGGTGGTTAAAACTATAAGGAAAATGAAATGAAATTAATGTGAGATTGTGAATGGTCAGTGAAGGCTCCTCTAGGAAGGAGACAATTAAACCGAAACCTGAATGTGGAGAAGCCCTCTGCTGTGTGTAAAGATCTGAAATTTTCATACAAAGTGGAGAATGAATGCAAAGGCTCGAGGCAATATGAGATTGGTTTGTAGGTGGATAGGGAAAAAGCTATCACAATGGTGGGAGCAATCAGAGCGGTAAGCATGGACAAGATCACACCTGACAAAGTTGGGAGAGTGTAGTAAAGGCTGAAATCTAAGGAAATCTCAGATTCAGTCCAAGGTGGGTCCGAACAGCTCCACAGAGAGTTAAGTTATACTCTAGAAGGAACGTGCCTACAGGAAATAGGCCTGGCCAAGCAAACAAGATAAGTGAAAAAGAACTAACATAAGGAATGGGATGTCGGTTGAAAAAACAAAACTCGAAAAGCAAAAAAATGTTCAAATGTTACATCCCTAAAGTTTACACTAAAAGAAACAAAAATGTATCACTTATGCCATGCAAATTAATCTAATAGCACACATGTAGCACACTCTCAATTGCTACAGAATAAATTCTTCTGAGTAGAAATGATTAAGTAACTATTAGAGAAGACATAAAACTGTAATCCCAGGTTGACTATAAACTGTAACCCTAGCCTTGCCTTACTTTCCACAGGATGTTGGAAATTAAAGTGAAACAGAGTAGCTGGAACAGTAAAGGTTAGCGATGAAGGATATAAGACATTTGCAAGCCCCTCCTTGCACTAAGAGCAAAAATCTAGTAGGAAAAATACTCATCATTATTATGTCAATTGTAAAATATTAAATACCTTGTATTATGAATTTTGTACTCCTACCTATATTCCTGTAATTCATAATATCTCATATTTTTATTGGAATACAAGCCAAACCCTAACGCCAATAAAAACAGAATTAAAAGAGATCCCAAAGATCAGATTAAATAAAGAAGAATGAATTATATTATGACAACTCAGTTGTCATTTTAGTGAGTCTCACTAGTGAATATGCCTAATAATTTAAGGCTTGCAAACTAGTGGTTTTAAATACATAAGTGCATTTCAATTGACTTCTAATCTTCTGTCTTGTTTTTCAAGTGTACGAATGAAGGATTATATGTTAAACTGGTACCCTAATCTTCCATCAGAGAGAAACAGTTTTGAATCGTTTTTCGAATAGCGATGAAGGGTGGCATTGTCAGTCATCCTTTCTCACCTGAGTGACTACTGCTTTGGGCACACATTTCTGATATTCATCCAAAATTACGGTTATATTCTGTGGCAACATACCAGATTAATTTTTGCTTGTTTGTATATTATTTCACTTTGTTCTATTGACCTCATTAGCACCCTCCATTAACCAGCTAAGCCACCGAGTTGAGACTTTTTCCACTCTCTGTTCTGGTTATTTGTAATTCTTTCAGTTGTATTTGGCATCTATTAACAGCAACAGTATTTTCTTTCTCATTGGCCTATTATATAACTCATTGTATTCATTCAACAAATACTAAATGAGTTTCAAGGGCAAGGGAGGAAGTAGAGTGAGATGAAGCTAGAAAGAGACACAACAGCCAGGTCATTTGAGGTACTGTAAACTTTTAAAAAATCTGGTCTCTATCTTAACAGCAATAGGAAGCCACTGGAGATTTTTAAGCATGTAAGGGACACCATCACTTTTCTACATTTCCTTACTTTGTCATTGCCCCCTTCCACAATGGGACCTTCTTAAATAGTGGTTTTAAAATGCTATCCTATCATTTACATTTTCTGGCTATTTCCAGCTAATGAACTAATTTTTTTTAATAAAAGAAAAAGGTTGCCAAGTATACATAATTAAATTCTCTGGGAGATACAGGAGTGTTTGCAAATAGGGATATCTATGAGTTGGGTCATGAAAACATGATTCCTTCTATAGATAGGATCATTATTTATGAGTGATGGCTCATCTCCAATCCTATATAATAAAAGGGTAATATGCAAATTGACCCTAACAGCAGAACAACTGGGAATGACTGGTCACTGTGACACACACTGACCACCAGGGAGCAGACGACGCTCAATGCAAGAGATGCCCCTGGTAGTCAGTGCACTCCCACAGGGGAGCTCTGCTCAGCCACAGCCAGGCTGCCAGCTGCCAGCACAGCAGTGGTGGCGGGAGCCTCTCCCGCCTCCTCAGCAGTGCTAAGGGTGTCTGACTGCAGCTTAGGCCTGCTCCCTGCTGGCAAGAGGACATCCCCCAAGGGCTCCTGGGCTGCCAGAGGGATGTCTGACTGCCAACTTAGACCCAATCCCCCAGGAAGTGGGCCTAAGCCACCAGGTAGACATTCCTCGAGGGGTTCCAGACTGCGAGGGGGCACAGGCCAGGCTGAGGGACCCCCCTGAGTGCACAAATTTTTGTGCACGGAGCCCCTAGTAACTAAATACAGAGGGAAACATATTTAATTGATGCTCCTTCTTGTAACTGTAAAATTATTTACTGGGAAGGTATCTGCAACATAAAAATACTTTCAACAATGTACTTGATCTCTACATACCTAAGCTTGATATAATAGAAGATATGTAGACAGATAGATACTAGTAGTTATCCATGAATGAGTCTATATATATATATATATATATATATATATATATATATATATATATATAGAGAGAGAGAGAGAGAGAGAGAGAGAGTTATATATATAATAAATTATATATAATAAATTACATATATATATTCTTTTTTTAACATCTTGTTGGTCATTTTTGCCTTTATATTTAAGAATAAAAGGGAAATAACCTAATTTATCTTGGTGAACATCTCGTTTCAATTGCTCATTTTACATTTGTTTAAAAACTAGAGGCTCAGTGCACAGATTCATGCATGGGTAGGGTCCAGCCGGCCCCAATCAGGGTGGATCAGGGCCAATCCTGTTGAGAGGAGGAGATGGCAGGAGGTTGGCCAGCCAGCATGCCCTGATCAGGGCCTGATTAGGGCCAGGTCAGCTGGGGGGAGGGGCCGAGGGCAATTGGCTGGCAGGCCCCACCCCCAATTGAGCTGGAGGGCCCAACTGGGGGCAGAGTTGGCGTGGGAAGGGGCTGTGGGCAGTGGTCTGGCTGGCCCTGCCCCCAAATGTGGTGGGGTGCCGATGGGGGTCAGTGGCCAGGGGAGGGGCTGGGGGAGGTTGGCGGGCCAGCCTGACCCCCCAATCAGGCTGGGTCACTGGCCGTAGTGGACGTCATAGCAACCAGTCATTATGGAGTTCTGGTCACTGACTTTTTATATATATAGATGATAGATTGTTGATGATGATGTCTTTCCCAGGAGAAGAAGTTGACAGACAGCTGTGCAGAGATGCTATCTTCCCCATCCCTGTCGCCTGTTATGCCCCGTGCCCAAGGGACTGTGTGCTCACCATGTGGTCTGCCTGGTCCTCCTGCTCACACACCTGCTCAGGGAAAACCACAGAAGGGAAACAGATACGATCGCGGTCCATTCTGGCTTATGCGGGTGAAGAAGGTAAGGTTATCAGCTTCAGAAGGCACTTGGGTTCCTTTCAGAAGTTGGCATGTGTTTTCTTTGTCTTGCCTGGATAAGATGGTGTCATAGAAAAATCGACTTCCCAAAATCCAGCAATCCAAGGAGATTTTATATGTGTTAACACACTTGACATCTTGCTTCTGATTCAGGTTGTTTTCCTGAGCAGGATGCAAAGGTGATTTCTTTCCCGAGTCCTTGTCCAGATGGATTTGAAGAATGAAGCCCCAGACAAGAGGTGGTAGATGAAAAAGGTAGAAATTTATTGGAAGCAACTACAGACTCCCAGGTAGGGAGGGGGTCCCAAGAGGGTAACCCACTAAGCTCTTTGCTGCTAAGGTTTATCAAGGCTGTAGTTCTCTATCTCTTGATCACCCTTCTCATTGGTCACTCTTTTGCAGAATATCAGCTTCAAAGCCCAAACCCCACGTGGTGCCCTCTTATTCTCTCCTGCATCGGTGGTAAAATTCCCTATCTCCTGTAAAAATCTGTTTTCCTTTCTCCCATTTGTCAGCATTTCCCTATCCTCTGTGAAAGTTTGTTTCCTTTTTTCCCCATACCCTGTGGCTTTTCCTTATCTTCTGTGAACGAAGGTCTTTCTCTCCCTTACCCTGTGGCACCCCTTTTTTCTCTCTCTGTGAATGTATGACTTCTGGTGCCTCCAACCCCTCATCTATGCCTTCCTCCCCCATGGGCCCTCTTTATTCAGAAATCTTCCTAAACCTGCCTATTATATCCCTAAAACTCCTTTCACTTCTGTTCACAAAATTAATCCTAAAAGCAAATCTATATACTAATAAAAGGGTAATATGCTAATTAGACTGGATAGACAGGACATCTTCTGGACATCCTTCCAGACAAAGCCATGGTGGCGGGGGACGAAGCAGAGGCAGTTAGGGGCAATCAGGCCAGCAAGGGAGAGTGGTTTGAGGCAATCAGGCTGGCAGGGGAGAGTAGCCAGACGTGCCATGAGGGGTCTCAGATTGGAGCAGGTACAGGATGGGCTGAGGGATTTCAGCCCCCCATGCACGAATTTTGTGCACTGGGCCTCTAGTCTTTAATAAAAGAAGAAATACTTTTAAACATGAACTCACTTTGCCTTTTCTCCTACCTAATAATTCAAATTCTTTCCAGTTCAAAGCATTAAACTTGTGAAAAGGTCTAAAAATGGCTCCCATAATTCCAGATGTCAGGTTTCATTGGTTTTTCTCTCTTTCAGCAGTTTTTCTCTTTGAAATCACACCCCACCTTCTCATAAATAGGCAAATATATTCAATAATAAACTTAATTTAAAAATAAACATCAGCATGGCTGGTGCTTGACTGAATATTACATGAATGTTCAACTATTTAGTTTTCTGACCATGCGCTCTGAGATCCATAATCTCATATGTAAATTATATTCATTTTAAAATTATGTTGCTCTTTGATCACTTCATCCTGCTGGGTGCATAAAGCATGTTTTGTCATATAGTCATACCCCACTTGTGTTTGCTTCATTGTCAGGAAGTAGAAGGCTCTTGGTAATTGTCTCTCACGCTTATATCCAAATGCTAATTTGGCCTGTGTGTGACTTGGTGATACAATGTCATGCTTAATATTGTCATTCTGGAAAAGAACATAGGAGTAAGGAAAACACAGAAGTAAATCAACTTCAGTCACATTAAGGCATGTTCTGCCTCAGGATTATATATGTATGTGTTATTTAAATGTGATTAAGCTCAATGGCTCTTCTCATTCATAGAATTAATGATTATTTCTCTTTGTAGTAAGCAGGTGTTTCTCTATGTATACTCCCAAATACTTAATTTTGGATGAATATTCAGGTTACCTATTTTATTTTTCTGTTTATGAAACATTTTAGTGATGAAAACCTTAGAGTATTCTTATTTGATCCAACTTGCTATCTGTATATGTAACATCTATACAAAAATATAACTTCCTTAGCTTTAAGTCGTAAGAGAAAATATTTTTTTTTAAAGTCAACATATGGGAAATTTTCCAATTTTCTGTTGTGTCCCAAACTTTATTCCTGTCACATTAAAATAAATGTATCTTTTTTCTACAAAAAAAGTGTATGTGTGGAACCTAATAGGAAAGTAGCTCCTTTTAGAGGGAAAATTGTATTATCTGTGTTGTCAAACAATAACTCTAACCTTGTATAGATTACATTCAGACTTCAAACTCTATCAACTCAGATTATGTCCTGAACTTCATTAAAATTAAATCTGTGGTCACCCCGCTTCCTATAAATCCATTATACTCCACAGGCACTTGCTGTGTGACTAGTAATGAGTGACTTTTTGCCCCATGAGTCACATGATAGAGATTTTGCCGTGCTTGCAGAACTCACCAGATCATTATTTCTGTAGACATGATGCTTCACACAGAAAGGTCATGAAATGCTTTAAAGGCAGAAATTTATGATTGCTCTTAGATATGTATCATCCACTTAGTGTGAAAGGGTGAGACTTCCATAATTTTTAATTAAGTCTAGTAGCTGCATCCTAAGCAAGCTGTGCTGGAAAATCATAGGTGTTTATATAGTAAATCATAAAGGCATAATTCAAAAACAATTTTAAATGGAAACCACAGAAAATCCACATCTATGGGGAATCTACTGCTATTTGTCTCTGATAATAACAGTTACAAAATCTGGTGTAATTACATGAAATATTTAATGAAGAATCTATCCTTCAGAAAATGTTTATTTAATACCTATTATTTGCTGGACACTTACACATAATTTATCTTCCTCCAAGCAAGCATTTTATAATTCTGAGATTATTTTTTTAGATTTTTTAAAGTACTTAGGAACTAGATTTCTAGGAACTTTAAAATATTTTTCTGCAATTAGATAACCCTTCATAATTTTAAATAAAATTGGAGGTCTTTGTGTTATTCCCTAAGAATTAGTGTTTTGTATGTGTCACAAATGTTTCTAGTTTTCTGTGGCTCAGAAAATTACTGTGATAACCTTAAGGGGAAAAAAGATCAAATTAGTAAAATTACATATAGAGCTTTTAGACATAAAATTATAGAAATTTCTGGTGAAATACCTTTTGGACAAATTCATGAACGAAGTATTTATCTGGACTTACAAAATAAATACAGAAACCTATACTTTTGTTTATTTCAGTCATAAATTTACTTTAAACATTATATGAAGATTATATAACATCATAAGGACTAAATTTTGCTGAAGTAACAGACAACTCAGAAGTTTTATAACTTAAAAAAAACACAATTATTTCTGCCTTGTGGGAATTTTGCTACAGTGTTGGGTAACTCTACAAAGCTATAAGATATCTCAACATTGCACCTCCTTATAAAGACTTATTTCATAATCTCCATGTCAGTGGAAGAAGATAGTTGAGGAATCTATCTGCTAATTTTAAAGCATCCACATTAAATAATTCCCTCTAGAAGAGCTTTATATAATTTCTACCAACATTTCATTGGAAATCATACAATCATGACTTGAAGTTGGACCTAACTTCAAAGAGAGTGGAGGCAAATGTAATCCTACTGTGTGATAAAAAAAAAAAAAAGAGGAGTGCTGACTGCTGACCTTATACCTGCTTTTTCAGTCTTATTTTGTGTTTGTGTGCATATGCTTGTCTACATCTATGTCTATATCTCTGTCCATAGATATAAGATGAAGGACTATTCCACATGGCCGTAGTTCAGTACAGAAACCAAGCCTCTCCATTGTTAAAATGTTATAACTTTCATTGATTATTTCTTTATTTCTATTAAATATAACTTCTTCCTCATATCATACTTCTTTCTTTTCCCTTTCCTTTCTCTTTTTTCTGTCCCTTCCCTCTTCCTTTCTAGCCTTTTTCTTTCAGTTCCTGAACAGCCATTAGTTGGAGCTAAGCAGTTGAGCATCTATGCCAGCAGGTGATGGGGGGAGGGGGAGTAGTGTCTGAAGTGGTCCACAGTGGGTTGTCAGAGCCAAGTTTGGTTGAAAAGGGCATTCCTCATGGGAATAAGGTGGCCTGACACAAGTATCAGAGGCACAGAGAATGCTTAGCAATGGTAGATGAGAATTGTATGAGAGGGTAGAAGCAGAAACCCAACACAGGACATCAGAGCACAGGCAGAGTGAAGAAGTAATCCCAGCATTGAGGCAGCCAGTCCAGTGTGAATTTGAATCTTATATAATAAAAGCATAATATGCAAATTGACCATTTCTTCAGGATGCCTAAGCCACGCCCACCAGCCAATCAGAGCTACTGTATGCAAATTAACACAGCCAACATGGAGGCCGGCACTCAGGGAGCTGAGTAAACAGGCAGTTTCCGTTGCAGCAGGAGTGAAACTGTTTGCAGTTCACCTGGGCTTCTCTCCGCTCCAGGGAACAACATATTTGCAACATTGTTTCAATCCTAGGAGCTGAAGCAAACAGCAGGCCGGGCCTGACTTCTAAGGGAAACATTGTTTCATTATAGAAGCCAGAGCTGAAGCAGAGAGGAGGTTTTGTTAACTGCCTAGGCCCCGGCTTAAAGGAACAGTGTATCAATTATAGAAGATAAATAAACCCCAAAAACCTGCTTCCAGCCAGCCTCGCTGGGACATTGGGTCAATGGGAGCTGTGGGCAGCCTGAAAGTCTTAAAACAGCCATCAGCCCTTCATCCATGCTGGCCACAACCCAGTGGGGTGAGGGATGTTACTGGGGGGCTTGACCAGCCTGCAAACAGCCATCAACCCCTCACCCAGGCTGACCAGGCACACCAGCAGGTGGACATCCCCAGAGGGGTCCCAGACTGCAAGAGGGCACAGATCGGGCTGATGGACCTCCTGAGTGCACAAATTTTTGTGCACTGGGCCCATAGTGTTAAAATAATGATGATTAATGGATTACAACCCATTAGATAAAATAGGAATCCATGGATCCACACTTGATATAAGTAAATACATGTTTTACTTGAATACCTGATGAAGAGCATATTTGCAGTCTGAATTATCTCCCTGGTGGAGAAGTCTGACATACACCACCTTAACCCAGAGATGAACATTTGCATCATTGGTAATGGAACAGCTAAAAATCCTGCCCTCCTGATGTGGTAGAGTGAGAATGGACATCACTTCTGTGATATCCCTGCCAAAAATGCATATTGCAAATCTAAACATGAGGAAACATTTGACAAATCCCAGATTGATAGTCATTGTACAAAATAACTGGCCTTGAATCTTCAATTCTCTAAATTATGGAAATCAAGGAAAGACTGCAGAACTATTTCAGATTGAAAGAGACTAACAAGATATGACATCTAAATGCCATAATTGATTCTGAACTAGATACTTTTGCTATAAAAAGGACATTTGAGGACAGTGGCAAATCTCAATGGTTTTGAAGATGAGATGGTAATAATGTTTCAGTGTTAATTTCCTGATCTTCAATATTGAATGTGCTAATGTGTAAGAAAATGTCCTTATTACAGGAAATACACACTAACGTATTGAAGTAATGGGGCATCATTTCAATAACTTTTTCAAAATGGTCTAGGGAAAAAATTATTGATAGTATACTTTTAATTTTCCTGTAATTTTGAGGTTGGTTCAATATCAAACCACCAAAATAATAGAATAAAAGCTATTTGAATAGTATAATTGCTTATATTACAATTTTGAGTAACATTGTATAACCTATTATCAGCAACACACAGAAGTTGTCATAAAATGCTGCTTATGTTGAAATGTCTTTTGGAAACAAAATCACCAATGGTGACTGGAGAGAATTAATATATGGGAGAAAGTAAAAGTATTTCTTCTCAAATTAAAAATAAAATGCATGGGGGCGGGGGGGAGTTGCATGTGCGAGTGTGTGTGTGTGTGTGTGTGTGTGTCTTCCGAAACCTTGACTTCTGGCTCAGTAAAATTGTAATTCACTTTTAACGTTATATGATACCTAAAGGTAAGAAAAACTCAACTTCCTTCTGTTGTGTAAACTATAGTCCCAAAAGCTACTTAAAAATTATGTTAGCAGTCCTAGAGGAAGCAATCTCTTAAGACTTAAATCTGTTATATTTTCAATATAAATAGTAATTGGTTGAATTTGAATTAAAAACTTTAAATTGATGTTAGACTTCTAGCCTCCTTAACTTTTGAACCTATGCTGCAGATCCTTAACAAACTTGGTCTAAAAAAGAAAAATAATTTTCAAAATGTTTTCCACTAAGTATAATAAGTAAATTCTGTTCATTATCATAATAAAGTTAATTATTCATACAGAGCCAGAAATGAGATAATATTTATATTTTCAAAGTTCAGAATGACCTGATGTTATAACTTTATCAGCCATATTTTAGTGTGCCCTTATAACTGCTTTTTCCGTGCAGAGAATAGATGCAAATTGAAATCAAATTACACTATTTTTTCTCTCAAATAATTAGTAGCTTTGAATAGTTCTATTTTATAGTACACACCACTGAGGAGAGGAGTATTTCTATTTTAACTTGTTCAGTTTTTACAGCTTAAATGATTTTAATTCTAAGTGCCAGGGAGCACTTACATGTGCTGGAGGAATTGGAAGAACCCAGGATCCATTATATGTGTACGAACACACAGAACTTTGGCTTCTAAATAAATGCCACTGCTTCCTCGTTCTCTCCCTATTGATTCTGAGAAAAGAGTTCTGCAGCCTGTCCTATAGGACCGCCACACAGGATTTATGCAGACTCCGCAGTGGGGATCTTCTTTCTGCAAGGAAAAACGAGTGGGGAAGGGAGTGGGGGATGATGCTGAACAGACTCTCCTGAGGTTCTCTGTGGCTAATGCTCCTCCAGTTCCCTGAAATCATGCCACTGCCAGTGCGCTTTTCACCCAGCAGTGGTCTGCGGTCAAAGGGATATGGCTGCAACAGCAGGCAAAATTACAGGCATCTTAATACTGTCATTCAGAGCACACGGACAACCTCTCAACGTGAGCCCGTTCACTTTCTTATCCTGTGACCATTACCTCCTCGTGTGAACTCTGCACTCTCATTGACCACATCAATACTGCTAATTCCGAGGGTCACACCTGCCTGCGTGCCTTTGCTTTTAGTTATTTTTTCTTCTGTTTCAATAAAATTCTCCTTTCCATCTCACCCTTCCCAGAACTCTGCTTGTTCAAGTCCTATTCCTTCTAACCTCACCTCAGTGCCTCCTACCTGAGGCATTTTTCAGGCCCTCAAAACTAATGACATCTCACTCTTCCGAACCCCAATTATACTAAATATCTTTTTAACATTAGCATGTGTTTATCTTATCCCTCCACTGCAGTATGAGATCCTTGAGAGTAGCAGGAACTATTTCTAATCCCTCTAGTTATCCCGTGACTCATTGGACATAAACATTGCATGTTGCCCTCAGTACATGCATATTCAATTAATGTTTTGAACACTTCTTTATTTTTTTAATCAGGCATTTAAATTGTAAGGACTTCAATGCCAGAACCAGAAACATCATAGGTCTGTTAAAAAATATCTTAACAAAGCTTTTATAGACTTGATATTGGGAGAAAAAAGCTACTTTTTTTTTATTTCTAAGGGAACAGTTGCACATACTAGTTGGTCTTTTGATATGAACATGGAAGTTTATGTATTTGACAGAATTTCATTGAAGTATTTTAAACTGTCCTTGATGGAATGATAGAGAGCCTAACTACACATGAAAGCATGAGAATTTTTAAAAAATAAACATCACTAATTTTGTCACAGATGACATTTTATAATTTCCCCAGTACAAAGGAAATATTCCCAGATGTCTGGCATTAGATCTTTCCATGAATAATAAATTCAGTATTATATCTATCAATTTTTCTACCATAAAGTTATTCCCAAAACAACATGACAATGCTGCAGTGACTGATTACTCCAAGTCACGCTTTTAAAATTGCCATATCCTTATTATAATTAAAATCACATTGGGGCTTATCTGTACAAGTAGCCTGACATGGAGCCAAAACTGCTGAAGCGGCTTTAGTGTGGATTGGGACAAGGAAATAAATAGCCTTTATGTCTGTAAACTTAACAGCTATCTTGCAGTTCCTCCACCACGTTATGCTGAGGTTGTAGAAGTTTTTTCTTTATCAGTTTTTCCAAAGCCAACCAAGTTAAACCCAATGTCAAAAACAATTTAGAGTTTCAAAATCACAGTTTAAGCAGCATTCATATCCTCACAGTGAGAATGAGGTTTGTAAGCACATTTTTGTAGATCAACAATTTTGCTATCAAATATAAATGTATGGTTAAATTAGTTTATATTTTTTTTCTATAATTAGCATGTATTTGTCTGAGAGATAAAGTTCGATAAATCTAGGCCTCAGGGAATGGGGAATGGGAGTACTCATTTACTGCTTCCCTATCCAATTAGTATGTTTTAGGATTCACTCCTGTTCAAATCCTAAACTTCTCTTCTTAGGCTGCCACGGCCTCTGAGCTTTGCGATGGATGATAGAATATGAACTATGACAGATGTTTTCACCTTCATGAAGCAGGGGGACATTAATGAAGTGTGTTTAATGCAGGTTATTCTGATGCTGGTCCTATGTTTGACACTGCATAAATGATTCTAAATTGCAGTTAAATTCTCACATAAATTGCATGCTGATTTATTTGCTGAATACAAGGATGTCCTTACTCATAAGAAAAGTGATACCTGAAGATCAGCTCAGGGTGTGAATTTGAGGTTTTGTTTATGACTTTTACCCAAATCTCAAACTTTTGAGGTCATCTTCCATGTTATAATCACTAGGTATTGAATCATCTTTTCTTATTTATTTTTCACTTTTTAAAACTCGCTTTCCTAATATCTAAAATCCACCTTTTATTAAATTCAAAAATTTTTTTCATTTACTATCATAAGTATTTGTGATGTACACCCAAGATTTGCAACATTCTATATTAACAACCAATTATTTTCTGCTCCTGAGATGAAATTCAGAAGCTACATAACTTTGAATAGCTCAGATTGTCAATAAATTAAGCAGTACATTCCTCCAACACTCTGCTTTTCATTTTCATAACTGGAATAATAAATAGCATAGTGATAAGAAACTGGACTCCGTAAACTCCTAGCTGTTCCTGCGGCCCTATCATTTAAGCTGTGTGGATTCTTCAACTTTATGATTTTTAACTTGTGAGTCTCACTATTTACAAAGTACTAGGGCTAGAACATATAATAGAGTTTAAAATATAAAAAGGATTCCATAATGACAGCTCCAGATCATATTCTGTTGCTTAAAGGACATATCTATTTTACCCTTTATCATCTCTGTAATTACTGCTGCTCACAGTGGATGCATCTTACAACCACTGTGGCCAAGAAGCAGTTATAATGTTGTTGTCCTTGATGATACATGTGAATTTCATTGTTATTCCCAATGGCATTAGCCAAGTCTATGATACTAGTGTTTCTGCCCAAAATAAACAACATAAACAACTAAGGACTTTTAAGAATAGGAAATAAACCCTTCCTCAATTGCTTACTTAAACTTTTTATTGGCGTCTTCTGGTGCCATTAAGAATACAACAGCATGAAAACTTAGAGATGGGTACCAGTATTCTGAAAGAAATACTGCAGAGGAGCACTTTTTAAACGAAATCCTACATCATCAGCAGTTTTGATGCCACAGAGGTAATACTGTTAGGAGAACACAAACTTTGATGGTTGTGTTAAACAGTGACTCAAAAGATTTGGACTGTGCATATAAAGAACTTGTAGGAATACTTTCTCTTTTAATGTATGACAAAGAGTGAATTTCTTAAAAAGCTGTGTAAATAAGTCATACAAAGTTATTTCAGTAAGCATACAATAAAAATTAGAGTTGATAAAAACATTGTATTATCGTTTAATTTCTTTTTCTTTGGGACACATATAGTGAAGTATATTTCACAGCCAATGGCATCTTAGATTTCAAGAAATACAATATTACCATTATTGTATGGCTTTTCCAGTAATGCTATGGAAGATTGGTAAGCATTAATTGATTTTAAAACTTGTTTCTAATCACCCTACAGCCTAATATATTAAAATAAGCAGAACTTTAAAAACTGTAATTAAGACTTTTAGTTTGGGGGTTAACCTTTGAAAACACACTCTTTTCTCCATCCAGTCTTTTTTTTTTAAATATACTTTATTGATTTTTTACAGAGAGGAAGGGAGAGGGATAGAGAGTTAGAAACATCAATGAGAGAAAAACATCAATCAGCTGCCTCCTGCACACCTCCTACTGGGGATGTGCCTGCAACCAAGGTACATGCTCTTGACCGGAATCAAACCTGGGACCCTTCAGTCCGCAGGCTGACGCTCTATCCACTGAGCCAAACCGGTCAGGGCGATCCAGAGTCTTAATGCCCATGTTTCCCCTGGTCAGAAATCACATAGGCTTCTCTGGAAAACAGTGGCCTCTCTCTCTCTCTCTCTCTCTCTCTCTCTCTCTCTCTCTCTGAGGTCCTCCATAGTCCCCCCAAACAGAGTTCATGTACAGCACATAGTTTATGTTTTAAGCCACACCACACCACACTGAATGAAGTAAGGTTAACAGGTAATTTGCCTTTGCAGTGTGCTGGTCATATGCTTTGTGCTATATGTAAGTAACAGATGTCATTATTATTATTAATTTCAAGAAACAGGAAATCATAAAGTCTCTGTTGGCACCATATCTAATCTGCTAACATTGTTCACTTCTATAGGTGGAACTCACTGTCCAAATACAAGTGCTTTGCAAGAGGTGCGCAGCTGTAACGAGCATCCCTGTACTGTGTATCACTGGCAAACTGGTCCGTGGGGCCAGTGCATTGAGGACACCTCAGTATCATCCTTCAACACAACTACAGCTTGGAACAGGGAGGCCTCTTGCTCTGTTGGCATGCAGACAAGAAAAGTCATCTGTGTGCGGGTCAATGTGGGCCAAGTGGGACCCAAAAAGTAAGGGCTCTAGAATGTCAACAGTAAATCCTGTGGCCGGCCAACCAGGGCATTAGCTCAGGCTTCACTTGCCTCCTGAAATGGAACATTTTGATGCTTGTCATACCTGCCCTCAAGAGTAAGATTTGTTTGTTTTGAATGTCGGCCACTGATAAAGTTATACCAGCTTCAGAGTCTTGTGCCTGGGATCCATAAATTCTGTGTGATGCCTCCTTTCAGCTTTATGGTAGCACTTTCTGCTTTTATTAAGCTAGTGAGGCAATGAGAGAAGTGCTTGCTCTAGGCCTGGCTGATCAATAATGACAGATATGAAGTCCTAGCAGTGTAGGTCATCCCTGACTTCCTATACACCGGTAGGCTACGGAGACTGCCAGTCTAGTTTAACTGGGTGGTAGCCTTCGATGATCTGCCTTTCATTTTCCCTAGAAAATACGTTAAAAAAATATGAGGCTGAACTTATTGTCATTAATAATCTTTAAATTGTTAAATGAACAAGCTGTTTCATCCAAGAGAGAGCCTTGGGAGAGGATAAGTTTTATGATAAGTGGGAAAACCACCAGTTTCTTACTGTGGTTGCCAATAGTGTAATAACAAGGTGAACAATTTGAGGGGAGGACAAAAAACTAAAGAGTTGGCATATTATATGTGCCTTGTGAGAAATATAAACTAAAATGAGTCATGACATACTGGGCTAATCATTCTTAGAGAGAGCTAATAAATCAATTCTAAAAAAATGATCCTTTCAAGGGAAACTTTATCTTTTGAGATTTAGACAGCACAGGTCTTTTAAAATTCAAATTGTCTTAGTCATGTGAAACATTAGAACAGTCAAGTTTGTTTGGTATACAAATGGCCTCATAATTTCCAAATTTCATAATTGGTCAACTGCTTAAATATTAACTGATTGTAGCCTGTTTTCAGAGTTTACTGAAAGGATATAATGGGGGAAAAATAGTAGCAATGTAAGCACTTAATGAATCTTAGAAATTATTTTCTTTTAAAAATTTGAGCTACTTTATAGTGTTTCGGGGAAATGAAAATAATGTGCCTGATATATGAAAAAACCCAAGGAATTTGGAAGGAACCCCTTATGAGTTTATTTTACCTGGCCAGCATTCCACACATGAGGGATATTTTGCCCCATATTTTGTTTATGTAGTTTGAAATTAGAAAACATATCCAAAAAGAGTTGACTAAATTGAGAAATTATTTCACATGCTTAACAGGTGCTCCAAACCAATATTTTAACCAGTAACTGCCACGTGTCCAAAACAGAAACCATCCGCTTGCATCTATAGATGCTTATGGCTCACAAAGGATTCATAGAAATTAGGCTAAAGTTCTGACAAATCTATCAAAGGAATTTAATGTACAGTATATTAAAATTCAATAGCAGTAACAGCAGGGGCAGGAACCCTAAGTCCTGGAGGATTCTGGGTCTTGCTGGGACAAGCACAGAGGTGGAAATATTCACTGCAGAGAGATCTAATGAGACCTGCCTGTCATCGCACAGGATAGAAGGTTACTGTGCTGTACTTCTACCAGTAAGCTCACTCTGTTCCTATTTTACAGTTAATCACCTTTCAAATGTTGCTATTGATGGTTTCCTCACTTATGCAAACTACCAAATATTTTGCTGGACAATGGAATTACATGTATACAGCATATGTGTGAAAAAGCCCTCTGGATTCATGTCATTAAATCGTTCAGTAGGGGGGGGCTCCCCATGCCGGGCCACAATAATCCATTAAACATGCGCTTTGCCCTTGCAGCCTATATTCAGTGACCTGGATACATGGATAGATTTGTTAAGTCAAATGGATTTACTTTGCCCTTAAAGTTCTAAAAAAGTAAGCAAAATACTGTAAATTCAAAAGAAAATGTTACTGCCCTTATGCTAAATGCTAGATTAAATTCCACAAACACTTCTCAGTACTAGGCATTTGAAACAGAAATGCAAATAGAAACCTTGTTTTAAACTCTTAATAAAACAGATTACTGTGCAATGGTAAAATCAATGTTATTGATCTTACCTATCCTCTGAGTAACAAACTTCAACTCCTATCACATCTGTTTAATTTGACCTTGAATAAGATTTGGGGGGAAATCAATTCCTTGATTTAAACCACAAAGACTAAATACAAACAGTACAAAAGAGAAAAGAAGCATGTTTACTGAACCAATTGCCTCACCAACGGAAGTCTGAATTTATTTTGTTGGATGTAATCTAGGTTGTATAATTTATCTTTGTAATAATTATATCATATTCCTTTATAATTATATCATACTCCTTTATAATAATCTACCCATTAATAAATTTATATTTTCTAAAATGCTTTTAAAAAATTTGTGGAAATTCTAATTACCAATGTAAGGACCCAATTTAATGGGTTTGTTGTTAGTAATTTTGTTCTCCACAGTTAGCCATCTATCTTGCTGTGGATATTTCCAAACAAACGCAAAATTTTGGAGGTTGTCAATGATAGCATTAGAAATTCCACTGATTTTCAGGGCTAACATTTTAAGAGCATGCAATTGGTAATGCTGTCCTGGGGTCTAAGTTATAAAATTGCCTCATTGAAAAAGTGTGCTTCCAATGATAATTACTAATCAATAATTTCATTTCCAAAGAATGAACAAGATTATATGTGGGGTTTTGCCATATAATGTTTCCTGGTTAAGAATGAAGGTTAAATTATAATTCCAGTGATTTATAGTCTCAATTGTATCAATACTTTAACTTCTGTGATTCACAGCTAAATTCCTTTGTCATACACTTTGAATAGAAATCATAATTAGAAAAACAAAAGCTTATTCTTAACGTAAACCAGGGAGATTTATTTCTTTTTGAAATGTTGAGTCTGGTGTGAGAGAGGAAAACATGTATCTGAATAATTGAATGGAACATAAATTATTATAAGATATGTAAAAATGAAGTATCAGTAAGGTGCTAGAAATAAATTACGGGAAAGGGATTAATGACTTTTTTTCACTCATAGTTCAGTTCTAAAAACCTGATTAACTTACTTGTTAAAACACAATCTATCTTTTTTTTTTAATAACAAGTTGCCAACAGCACAATCTATCTTGACCTACAAAAAAAAAAATTGTCTTTTCCCATGGGGAATATTTTTAAATCTCATATTTCACTAATTTCCCAAGTTATCTCATCAACAGTTTTGCTGGTTGTTTGGTTTATTTCATCAGTGCTTCTTAGCTTATTTGTTAATGATTTGTATGATCTTAAAAGAGTTTTTTTTCTGGGTATCATAACTTTAAGTTACTTTAAATTACATGAGTTATGTTATTATATTCTGTTGTGCTAAATTACATCTCCTTCTAATGGTAATGCTCACAGTCAACATTTGACTATTAGCAATATTAGACTCAGATTGTAAAGGTGCAGACAAGGGTTGGGGAATTTAAAAATCATCCAGTAAGTATACAATAAATAAGACAGTATATTTAAAACATATATCAGCTCCAAAAATATTTCTTTCCAAAAAATATTGTAACATATAAAAATATTTAAAGATTTTTCTCTTATTCCTTACCCCAAGACATGCTTTTATTGTTTTTAGAGAGAGTGGAAAGGAGAGGAAGACAGAGAGTAGAACATTGAGCAGTTGCCTCTGGCACAGCCCCGATGGGGGACTGAACCACAACTTGGGTATGTGCTCTGACTGGAGATTGAACCCGTGTCCTTTCGCTGTACGGGATGATGCTCCAAAGAGCTGTCATACCAAATATTTAATGTTTTGGCTAGGCAAAAATATTTAAAATTCCATTATCTGAAACTAAAAAGGTAATGGAAGAAAAAGGATTCTAAATGAAAGTAGAAATGATGCAAAAACTATCATAATAACTTATACACTTTTATTATTTTATTTATTATGAAATATATAGCTGTAAATACAGCTTTTTTAAGCATGTACTAGGTATAAAATAGGCTCCATTATAAATTTGTCATGCTATACATTTTTATAAAAATAAAGTGCAGAATAACATGAAAATGTATAATTAACAATAAGCCTAGTTAGTTATGCAAAGATGTAAAATTGGGCCCTTAATTGGTAATTTGAATTTCTACAATTTTTTAAAAAGCATGTTAGAAAATATAAATTTATTAATGAGTAGATTACTATAAAAGAGTATGGTATAATTATTACATTTTTTCCTAGGTAACACAATTAATATTATTAAAATCACAAGTCTTGTCTTGAGAAGCTTTATTGAGGCCTGGTTTGGAAGAATGTAGCTATATAGTTCTTGTCAAAAGCAAAGTTCCTAGAAATTAAGACTGGTGTCTATTTAGCTACTTTAGCAATGAAAATTCTAGCCATATTAAATTACCTGGTTTGCAGGATTACTATAGAGACTTAGTGATTTCATTTTGTTTTTTTCAGGTGTCCTGAAAGTCTTCGGCCTGAAACAGTGAGGCCCTGTCTGCTTCCGTGTAGGAAGGACTGTATCGTGACCCCATACAGCGACTGGACCACTTGCCCTTCCTCATGTACAGAAGGTATGACCTGCAGGGTTCTGGAGATTCTTCCCCTAGAAGACCACTTGCCAGCTCCTCTGACTGAGCAATGTTTGTGATTCTTACTTGGATTGTATAATCCTGTTTCAACATGAATTCCATAAAATGTTGGTTTCCGTCTAGAAAATAATATAGCTTTACCAAACAAATGAGTTTTATGTCAAAACTGACTTAAAACTTTACAATATAAGTCAAAGTGAAAGCATTCTAGGTGTTGTTATATTAACAATGTTTCCTTTAACAACTATACTAATAAAAGAGTAATATGCTAATTAGACCAGGTCTACGGATATCTTCTGGACTTCCGACTTCTTCAGAGGTGGTTAGGGGCAATCAGGCTGGCAAGGGAGCAAGTAGTTAGGGGCAATCAGGCTGGTGGGGGAGCAAGCATTTAGGAGTGAGATTGGGCTGGTGCAGGGGAGCAAGAAGTTAGGGGTGCGATCAGGCCTGCAGAGAAGGGAAGCTGAGGGCAATCAGGCAGGCAGGGGAGGGCACCTGGGGGTGGTCAGGCTAGCAGGAGAAGGCAGCTAGGGGTGAAAAGGCCTGCAGGGGAGGAGGCCAAAGGCATGTGATCAGCCAGAAGTGGGCACCTGAACAGCGGACCAGGGGCATGTGATCAGCTGGAAGTGGGCACCTAAACAGAGGGGCGGGACTCCTGATTACCTGAAAGTGTGCAGGTGAACAGTGGGGAGGGGGCACATGATTATGTGAGAGATTTTCCTCGAGGATTGAGGAGGGCCCACATTTAAATTGAAGGGATGTGGCCAAGAAGGTGCAGATTTAGGAAGGTCCCTCCCCTGAAGGCCTTGAAGGGAGAACAGCCCCAGACATCCTGATTTCAGATTCTGGGCCCAGGTTGGCAGGGAAGTGGGTAATCAGGCCAGCAGGGGGGTGCAGTTGCAGGCAATCAGGCTGGCAGGGGAGCGATTAGGCAGCGATCAGGCCAGCAGGGAAGTGGTTAGGGGATGATCAGACGGGCAGGCAGAAGTGGATAGGAGTGATCAGGCAGGCAAGCACTCGCACAGTTAGGAACCAGTGGCCAGATTGTGAGAGGGATGTCCGACTGCTGGTTTAAGCCCAATCTTACAGGGATCGGGCCTAACCTGGGAGTCAGACACCCTTAGAGGGGTCCTGGATTGGAGAGGCTGCATTCTGAGCTGAGGGACCCTCTATCCCGATGCATGAGTTTTTTGTGCACCGGGCCTCTAGTTAATTATAAAAGAATGTATAGTGGCCTTATATATTTCAAAAAGAGTATATAGTGATCTTATCAGTACTCATAGTTTCCAACCCACTTATCACAAGAAATAGCATGACACCAAGTGTTTTCTGTTCACATTCAATTATCCAATCCCAAAGGAATAAAAGAAAGAGATCCAATGGCTACAGTGAGGGAAGGGTTAGAGGGTGGAAAAGAATGAGAAATTGAAAATCCAGGTATATATGTATACAGTGCTGTGGGTCCAGGTGATGATAAAAGACATTTGGGGGGTCAAGGTGAGGATAGGGAGAGGAGGGTGCTAGCTTCTTCTGAGTAACAGACATATGAGATGTAATGGTTTAGTTGCCATGGTCTCTTAGGAGTGGGCAAGTGGCTTCTCTAAATAAAGATGCATGTTTCCACTATGATACCATTCTCCCCTGGAGATCCTGGGGTGGTGGTGGTCAGGAGGACAGGAGTGCCAGCTCAGAAAACTGCTGTCCTATGAGCTAGAGACTCCCGGAGAGGCGGGGCTGCGTTTAGTGGAGTGCTGCAGGCCATCTCACCAGGAGCAGATCAGCCCCTGCCTGTTCAGTTTGGCAGCTCTATGGTATGTTGATTAAGTCTCTTATAACAAAAGGCTTTTAGAAACTCTCAGTCTAGGCACTCAGGCTTAAAAGGAAGAACTGTAATTGTGTGTTGAGCAAATAAAGAGTAAGGGGCAGGAGAGGGTTGCTGTTGGACAGCAGTGCCAAGATGCTTTGTTTCCTGGAGAAGCCTTTTCTGTTGTACCATGGATTGCTGTAAGGAGGAGAAGGATACAATGGTGTTAGAAAACTAGCCTTTTGTTACAAGGAAAATAAAGCAATGATATGTAGTTAGTGTTTCATTATTTGGTATGAAATGGGAATGGTCCACATTTCATTGAAATGACATTGACTTTCTCACACAATTAAAAAATGCAAACAAAGTTGAATGTTCAAGGATAGATAACAGCCACAGAAAATTAATTCAGGCATGGGGTGGTTCTTTCAAAGTTAGTTATGCACGTGAAGTCTAAAGTTTATAAGATTTTTGAATTAATGAATGTGTGTGTGCAGCTAACCTCCTTTTAAAAAGTAATTCAAAGAGGTAAAATTATGCTTTAGTATTGCAGAAAATGGAATGGAATAGCTTAGCATCCCAGTAAGAACAAAAAGAATTATTTGAAATGTTGTTCATCCCTCTCTCAAGATATGTCTTGAATGCAATCAAGATCAGAAATTGAGTAAGAGAGTAATTCTTAAACCAGTGCTCTTGTTAACTTTTAAAAAATTTTCATAAACTTTACAAAGGGTAGTTTTTAAAAATAGGAAACATTTATACATATAAATTATCTGGAGCTCTAATCTTTAAAATATCATTATTTTTGACCAAATAATACATTTAGCTGCTCAAATTCTATTCACCACCACCACCCCTTTTCACACTACATTTATTGAATTGAGATCTAGAAGGGATATTGCAGAAGCATCTATTCTACCTTGATGCCTTTTTAAGTACTACTTCCCTAAAATTACCCCAAAGATAGGAAAAATACCTTTACATTTTGTTTCTTGCATGAAACATTTCTTTTCCAATTTCCTACCACTATGCTTCTCTGTCCTGCTATTCCTCCCACATCCAGCTTAACAAATCCTAATTTTGCCTACCTTTTAAATACTTTCACCAAGTCAATTCTTTAGTGAAATTCATCTTGAATGTCTTAAAGTATCTGAAAAGTGCTCTAACTGTGTGAGCAATTACATTACCCTCTGAATCCATGTGCCCCATCATCACATAATTGTTTTCTGAGTATATAACCCACTTTTTTTCTATCCGTATCCTATATAGGTATTTTCCAGTATAAACACCACAGGAATATTCCTTTATTTTCCCCATGCTCATTATTTCCAATGGACAAAATGATACCTTATTTTTCATTAATCCTCAATGTGCAGGCTTAGTACCCATGTTTTTACTACTGTAAGGAAGTGGATAAAGAAATAGAAGATGTTAATAATCCAGTTGAGAAGAAATGAAATAAGTGTGTTTTCTCACTCAGAAAATAGTTATTAAGTCCTTGCTATGTGCACCTATTGTTCTAGGAGCTAAACCACAAAAATAAATGGAAACTACATATGTGTATTAACCACATGTAATAAACTGGGTAGAAGTATACACAGGAAATTATGAAGGTTGTAAAATTTCAGTTTGCCAGCTCAAATTGTTAGTGGGGAGCCTTCCTCTTTTTTTATTTTTTATTGTGTGCCATAGCTCTCTGTACTTTGTCTGTACTTTGATCTGAGAGCTGTATAACCTGGATGAGCTCACAGTGCTGTTTCTTTGAACGCACAAGTAATTTCTTAACTGAGAGCTGAGAAGAAATGAACCTCTTAGTGGTTAGAAACATGAGTGTCATGACACTTCCTGTGTAATCCCATTAAACTTCCTCTCTACATGTTATGGCTTTGAAATGTTTCACTTGAATCAGGTCACAATCTCTGTCCCTGTGGGATGCACGAGGTTAAGGTATTTGAACTTTTTATAAGACTAAATGGATTGCCAAGATGGAGTCAATTATGAAAGTGAGAAACAGTTATCATAGTCTTATATAGTAAGCACAGACTATGGAGGTTGTGTTGAGAAGGCACTAGAATATTTCAGAGTTGTACATTTGGTGATGTTTTTGCTTTCAAGTCAATAAACAAAGTAAAAATGAAACCCTCATATTTGACTGCTGCCTCCCCAGTCTGAACAGCCCTGCCTATGTCC